>DF241730.1:6584-20664 GCA_000507305.1 Breviolum minutum Mf 1.05b.01
GTGGTAGTAGTGGTAGTAGTGGTAGTGGTAGTGGTAGTGGTAGTGGTAGTGGTAGTAGTAGTAGTAGTAGTAGTAGTAGTGGTAGTAGTAGTAGTAGTAGTGGTAGTAGTAGTAGTAGTAGTGGTAGTAGTAGTTTCACAAAGACAAGCGCCAAATACTACATAAAGGTCCCTGCCACATATATATATATATTATTCTAATATATGTACGTATGTGTATATATATATATATATATGTACATCTATACATGCAAGAAGTGTGTAGGTTTCGCACGAAAAAAGATGAAGAGACCTGGTGTTCGAAAAAAAAACACTGCAAATCTGAGAAATATATGACCAGTTTGTGTTTTCAACGCGTTTGAAGAATATTCGTCG
Source organism: Breviolum minutum Mf 1.05b.01 (assembly GCA_000507305.1). Classification (NCBI taxonomy): domain Eukaryota; class Dinophyceae; order Suessiales; family Symbiodiniaceae; genus Breviolum; species Breviolum minutum. Next base: position 6,959 of record DF241730.1, read on the forward strand.
ATTTCGATAGGAACGAAGATCTTACAAAGTGATACTAAATGAACCTGAGAATAAGAGGACGTTTCAAAGCACGACGAAACTTCATGAAACTTTGGGCATTTGCAAACCAAAAAAAGGAGATGTGCAACGAAAAACAGTGCTTGACCATCAAAGGCTCTTGTTGATCCAATCAACCTTCAGACGCAAGGCAGCCCTCTCTGCTGGAGAACCAGGCATCAAAGTACGGTCCAAATTTCCACCACTTCTTTGAGCGAGTTCATCAATGTATTCTACACAAACAGCACTCTCATAGACCGGTGGCATGCCATCTTCACAAAGGGTAGGAACCAAACCTTTTGGATTCCTGAGCTTCGTAGCTGAAAAATGCGACCAATTCATCGTGTCATGGCATGTCATGGCGTCATGTATTTCCTGACATGCGAGGAAGAAACAGGAATCACACAAACTGCTCTTCCTGAATCTAATCAATGTAAGGCTTTTCACTTCACAATGCTTCACTTTAGTAACAACCCTCGCACCAACGTCTGACGTCACAAGAAAAAAGACGAATCTGTGAATCGCACACCGCAAATTCATCATAGCAAATTGAGGACATTATACATGATAAATGATGGAACGTGTTGCTGATTCTGAAAGTGATCATGGAGGTTGGGAATGTATGGTAACTTTATGTAATTGTCTCATTTTTCCACTCTATATATTATAAACCGTGCATCGGACTAGGTCTATTTTCAGTGGGAAAAATTTATATAAATGTTCCGGGGGGTACAAAAGAACAACCCACAATTGGCCATGAAAAGTTGCAAATCGTCACAAGCGAGCTTCAGTTCAAGCAATCTGGGATGTTTTTTGTAACCTTTGAAATCCTGGCTGCACGGTGCATCTGGCAAAAGTCCTTCCACTTTGTTATACTTCAGACCATGATGCTCCAGTGCAATCCAAGCTCGTTGCGCATATGGGCAAAACCAGGCGGAGAAAAACTCCAAACCGCTCTCGGCTGCCCTCTTTGTCATGGCACCCTTGCGGACTGTCCTCTATAGTTGAAGACTTGCTTGTATGGACTTGTTGGCACTTGAATCTCATACTCTTAACATAGAAAAGCATGGAGCTTTGCCTGTTCTATAAGTGTTTGATAGTCTCAGCAAGATTCAACATCACTGCAAAAGTGATGTTAAGATGTGGCGGAAGTAAGTGTTTTTGTCATTTTTTCACTGTTTTTTTTTAGACCCTTTTTTCAGCTGCAAGGGCTTCAAGAGCACCGGTATGAACTTCCTCTTGAGCCAAATTTGGTCTCCGGAATTGCAAAGCTTCATTCACTTTCAAATTCTTCAATGCTTCAGCAATCCAAATAAACAAAACTCATCAAAAGCACTCATCCAACATCTGCAATCTATATCTTGTTTATATTGTTCTATCTTCACTTGTTGAACTTTCATTTTGTCCCACCCAAACCAAAAACAAACAATTAAATGAATAAAACCTACACATAAACCACCCACTCCGAAAAGAAAAAAAACTGGTACGTACATTTCATCCAACCAAAAAAAAGCCTTCCTGGAATTCATGTCTCCCCGGTGAGTTCACGTCTCCCCGGTGCCTCAGCTTGTCGCAGCAATGCTTGGAGTCTTTGCCCCGGTGCTGAACTCTCGGAGTTCGGCAAGGAACCCAAGTGGAAAAGTTGGTCCAAGTCAAAGGCGTCGTGCCTGGGAAGGATCCATCCCCAACCGGTGGATGGATGAGTTCCCGGGAACTCTCCAGGGTTTAAGGGGGCTGGAGGATCATATGGAACCCATGGGGCATCCTTAATTGAATGGATGATGCTTGGGGTTAGTGGTCCAAGTGTTGCAAGATTGTTTTTTTGTTGATAGGTGTTTTTTTTAATTGTTTGATCTTACAAAATTGATTTTTTTGGATGCTTTTTTTTGTTTCAACAAAAAGTTTGAAGCAAAACGGAGGTAACGGCTAATTAGCTCCATTAACACCCCCGGGCCCCTGCGAAAGTGTTCAAAAGTAGGGTACGCAAGTCAGCAGATTTTTTCCAATGGTTTGGTGAGTTGGTCTCTCTGCTGGGAACTCGGCTCTTTGGGAAGTCGGCTGGGTTTTTTGGGGGCAGGTTTGCATGTAAACCATAGAGTCATCAACCTGAAATGAGGCGTTTAAACAAAATCGCGTTCACAGTCTTTCACCATGGTTTGCCATAGGATAAAACTGCAGCAACCTGAAGCCGAGCTTCTTCAGCCGGCCTTTTCAATTTGAAAATTCTAAAGCTTATGGAAAAAACTTTCACTTTAATAGAACAACGATATGATGATCTGAAGTATTTCGATATAAAAACTTGGAGAACGGGTTTTGAATAATCAGTGTTGTATAGTATAGTTTTGTCATGTTTTGAGCTTTGAGTTTTGAGTTGTTCTAGAAGTACGACATGCTCGATATGTTGGCACATCTGTTGCAAAAAGATTATAAGTGTTTTCTCTGTGGACAAGTCTTATGCTTGCACATATTCAAACTATTTAGAAATGGGTCAAAATTAGGATACCAAATGGGACCACAAAGGTGGTCGTAGTTTTGGCAATTGGCCGGTCCATTTTGGGGGGTCCAAGAATTTTGAACTGGAGCTCGTGAGCCTGCAAATGGATTCGCCAAGCAGAAGGCCTAAAGCATCAAGAGCATGTGGAGTAGACGAAGCAGCTAAGGACCTCAAGGTTATGCCACTTTGAGTGACCAAATGCTTTTGGAAAAATGAGGAAAGCTCAAAAATAAAAATCTTCCCAACAAAGTAATATACCTCCACTTCTCAATGTTCATTCATGAACACCAATTTAAATCTCTACCATTAGAGCAACCAACAAACCAGCTTGAAACCCGCGCTATCCTCACAAATCTTCTGCCAGGTGGCTCTGCAGCCTCTACCAACTCTGCTGAAGACAACGAGGATGCAGCGCGAGACACACGCGATGTCACAGCAGCAACGAGCTCCTCATTGCCGATGCTCACAAGCTCTAAACCTCGATGTTTCAATGAGCCATGGAGGTGTTTTCTTAAGGATCCTTCAGATGAAAATGATGAACAAAAGAAACAAAAAGAAGCATGAAAATAGTGTAAAGTGAAGCAAGGTGAGTATTCTACAGTTATAGTGGCAAGTTATATTCATGTCATTTCTAGTTCTGCCAAGCAGGCGGGTGTATATAGATTCTTGTCTCATAGGCGTTGAATCTCTTTGTGCTTCAAAGGAGTACACGGGCGGTGAAAACCAATTAATCTGCACTGGGATGTCCTGTTGGATTTCAAGATCAATAGATACTAAGCGCTACTATCCTGGCATTTCCTCGGTATGCGCAAATTGTTCAAGTGTGTTTTAGTAGGCTATAAGGCTATAAGTTACAATTTCTTGATAATTTCCTATCAATGTTTTCCTCATAACTTCCAACATCACAGCCATCCTTCAATCCCAGTGACAACGAAGCAGTTGCTGTTGTGATAGGCGCACATCCGGATTTCGAAGTTGTCGAGTGAGTCGATTCAAGGCCTGTTCCTGGAACGGCGGAAACTTCCTGGTATTTTTGTTGAAAGGGGAAGGATTTATATTGGAGATTTTTTGTTTGAATCATCTGTAATTTGACATATTTTTCAGATACTTAGATTTATCCGCTCATATGCACTATGGAATAGTAAATACTGATGGGACTTCACCATTGTAAACCCAGAGCCCTCCTCCCATTTTTTGGGGTACGTGGCACTGCCATGGCGTTTCGGAACGTTTTTTTTTCTCTCCCCCCCCCCCGGCCAGATTCTGAAAGCCATCGGCATGTCGTTCGGCGAGTGCCAGTTGTGAAATTGATGTCAAAGAAAGGTCAATGAACGGATCTGAGGCAACCAAGGTCCTCCACCGTCAGGGAAAATGGTGGTCCGAAAACCTTGGGATAAGGGCCCTTAATCAACCCCATATATACCTTATGTAGTGCTTATGTGTTTGGTATACTTGGGGAGGTTCAACAACTAGGCACCATCCCAAGGGTAAGCACCATTTTTCTTATGACAGTCAGAGCTTTCAATTTTGAAATGGCAGGTACCTCACTTCTTCGAGCTGTATGGTGGCTTGTTAGCTGCAATTGTCATGTCAACATTGGAAATTAAATATCCCTCTGCCTTTTTGTTGAGAATCGGAATGAGCCTAAAAACTTGCAGCAGGGGCCCCAGGGGTGCACGAAGTCTACATAGTTCCATCCAATTTGCAATATCAGTCTACCCTCTACAGCTGTAAACAACAATAATGCAAATTCTCCTGGATAGAGGCTCTTCAGGAGCAGCGCACTCCACGTACCTCTGATTGGACTGGTGAAATCCACCATCACCTGGCGCAAACAGACAGGAAACCATTTATCTTCAGTGAAGAATCGGGAAAACAATGACTCTGGAATTGGCAAAATAAGGCCAAAAATGATTCAAAACATGATCAACACAATCATGGCAAACTGGAGATCTGCCATGTCATGATCTAGTCCAAAAAGTCCCCAAACACGAACAACATCCACAGTATAGCAACTCTCCGCTCTGTGAATGGCATGGATGCTCAAGGGTTCCAATCCCACAAATTTCCTCCAATTCTGAAAGTGGATTCGAGCCCCCTTTCGTGTTTTGCAACAAAACATCAAGAACACCAAGACTTTTTTTGGAAAAACAGAATCTTCATGTCATCTTCTTGATCTTTGGGCAGCCTGGATCTTGATTCCAGTTCCAGTCCTTCCAATCCTCAGTGTCGTGAAATCATTCCCATCCAACATCTCAAAAAATGCACAAAATTGCAACATTTAGCGGGGACTTCTCACGGAAAATGTCTCTTCAATCTGTTTTTTTGCCGTGAACCATGCCAAGATGCATTCCATTCCCTGAGTTGAAATCGATCAAAATGTCGAAATAATGAACGACAAAACAACAAATACCTAGCCGCTTCTTTTCAAAAAAAAACAAAATGACGAAACACCTGAAAGCAACACCATATACACTGCCAGAATCTGAGAACTGAAGTTTCATCATAGTGGAACCCACCTGGACGTACTCCATGCATCCCAGCTTGACCAGGAGCCTCGGTCCAACATCTGACTACATCCAATCATATTGGACCATGGCATGCCGACTCAAATGTCAAATGTCGAAACTACAAGTGGCAACAGTCGTGGCATCTTCAAACAACCATAACAACCAACAAAACCAGCAGTTTTAGAGGCACCTGTTGTGGAATGATCACCGTGCGGTGGTAAAGTCGTTTGATCATCAGACCTGCTTTCAGACAAACTTGTTCATCCGAACTGTCATGATGTTCATCTGATAAATCATGACCATGGACTTTGCTACTTCAACTTTGAACAGTAAAACCTCGACGTTGCTTGCTTCATTTCCACCCTCACCGCCTCTCCCCATTCGATGAAGTTGGCACTTCAATGAACTTCCTTGCAGCAGCTAGTGCTGCTCCCATCCACACACGTCGACGTGGTGCATGCCTCAGATATGCATGAGATGTGATGAATGGCAACTGGTAACATACATGCGAAAAGCTGCATCTCTGACCCCTCCGATGTCCTTCCATCTGACCATCCATCTGCCTTCGCAAAAATCAACTTCATTCCAGAAGGTTTGTTGAAAGTATTTCACACTTTTAAGCAAAATCTTTGTCAGAAAAAAATTCTGAAGTTTTTTTGCGGGAAATCAAACGGCCTGCCATTCGTTGGAGCTCCAATGCATGGCTAGTTCCAAATGCTGTGCATGATGACAAGCCAAATGCATTCAGTATAGTTGTTGTCATGATAGAAAACGATACAGCTAAAATTCTCTGATCAAACATGAATATACAGGAATGACATGGAGTGGCTTAAGGTCGACCAATGGGTTAACTTTAGACAGTTTTTGTGATTCACAGAAGGATCCAAGGCATGAAGTTTTTACGAATCGTGTTTTTGCATTCTCAACGCATGATTGGTGTAAGTTGTTCCTATGAACCAGCTGGAAGGTCAGGTTGCGAATGGTCAGTCGAGGTCCCTAACACTGACAAAAATGAAAACAGAATGATATTCACACCCTCCAAGACACAATTTGGAACAAATATTGTAATATACGATACTGTAATATACTTTATATACTTTATATACATGACTCTTTTGGAGAGTGGCAAGGATCATTTTCGGAGCATCGGATCCTACAACCTGAGATTAGCACTTGTACTGCCAGTTCTCGTGTTGGAAGCAGAACCAAAGCTGGCAGCCGCGCCAAATGTTTCTAGTGGAGGAGTTTCTTACTAAGTCAAACATGTATACCAGATATGTACTGTAACTGATTGGAATTGCTATTCTTTCTTTTTCGTTCATAAAAAGAAACTCTTTTATGCAACAGAAAAATCTGTTGCAAAAAAAAAATACACAATAATTTACAACATTCCACTGAGATGAAGATCACTTCCATCGCACCAAAAAAAACACCTCTAGGTCCCTGCTCACAAAGAGTTGCGGCATCTTGTGTTGCCAGAGAGCCTCAGCATCATCAACAAAACATCAACAAATATCATCACCATCATCTCCTGTGGCATCTGGGTTTTCCATGCTGAGAGTGTGATGAAGAATTGGCAAGCCAAAAGCCAAAGTCTTACCACTCCTGGAGTCGTGAGCAATTTTCATGTCATAAAGTTGAAATGTCCAAAAAATGCCAAGCCAATCTGAGATCTCGGGGGGGGGGGGGGAATCTATCAAAAGAAACAGCTGAGGAGCTTCATTTGATTCACTTAAAACAAAGCTGATGTCACCAAAACCCCAACTCCAAAATCTCAAGCTTCCAATTCTTCATCCCAAATCGCAAAAAAGATTCGCTCCCCGTCTCAGCTGCGCCAACCACATCTTTCCGTTGACGCAGCGCCGGCAACAGGCATCGCGCCTGGCCGTGATCCAAGCTACGAAGTGGTGAACCACTTCCCAAGTGGACGCAGCATCGTTGATTTTTGGCACATCCAGCAGATCACTTTTTTCTTTAACACATTGCAAACCAATGCGAAAGTCGATTTCAAAAATCTATGTCCCTACATCTGGCATCTTCGTTTGGCCTTTGGCAAACACAGCTGCAAAATCTCAAAATTGCCTTCCGCTCATGGTATCAAAAAAAGCTGTGCTAGTCGCAGGAACGTGCGACTGGCACAGCTGCTATCAGATCTGTGCTGAAAATACGGGCTCAGTCTCCTCAGTGAATTTGACATTTGATGCATGTAAGCCTGTCATGTTCAAAGCTCTGAGTGTTGGGCTGCTTGTAGATTCGTCCTCAACCTTGAGGTTTTCAACAAGAGGTTAATCGATGTCATCCCATCATGTCACAATGTGCCACAAAACCCATGATCAAATCCATGAAATACATGGGTTTTTTTCAGATGTCTAAAGCCTCACGAAAACCATCTCCCAAGAGTTTGAGTCGGGAAAATTTGAAGCGAACATATGTAAATAGCAAACGCAGCAAAGGTGCTCCTTCCAGCAACCTCATTTCCATGAAACCAAACCAACCAAGCATGAATTTTTGTGTGCAGCCGAAATCAACATCTGTCTTTTGCATCAATTTCATGAATTCAAATATCCCAGTTGCGTATCATGAAGCATCTGGTTGAGTCGGTTCTGCATCTGAAGCCGTCTTGAAATCAGTTGCTTTGAAGCGCGGCAGCTTCCCAATTCACCTGAAGGATATCTCAAACATTGCGTGGACCGTGGAAGTCCATGTTTTGTGAATGTGTCTAGGTTATATGAATATAGATTCTTTCTGCATATGTGTCGTATAACATAAATTAATATTGAGATATTCAAGACGGTTCATACTTGAAGTTGGATCATTCATCTCAGAATCATCTTTATGATGTTAATGTTCATCAAAAAAACAGCTCAGCTTTTTGATCGGTCTCCGGCCAAGCAGCTCTCGAGTCGAGAAATATTGATATCTCGTTGGACCTTAGTTCTGCTCACGTGTTTGAAAGCTGTGTCCTTTGAGAAAAAAAAACGATCAACCAAAACCATGTTATGAAATGTTATGAATATCTAAGACGAAACCAAGTCGGAGATCACATGAAGCATTGAGGGTCCAAACAAGCTCGTTGTGCAAAAACTCCAACTCAGTCATATCTTCACACATATCCACGCCAAGGGTTTGAAGGCTTGCTTCCTGCAAGGATGAAATTCATATGACTGAGAAGTACAGTAACACCTGCATGCTGAACGCCCCAAAAAGGTCATCAATTCATGACTTTGAAACGCCTGTGGAGTCTCCATCTGCAGCTTCTCAAGAGCTTTGAGCTTCTCGGGAACGAGGAACGAGGAACTTTCCATTCGGACATTTTGGTGTGGTTTCCAACAAAAATTTGGAACTGCTTCTCAACAAAAAAACAGGTTTCTGTGATTTTGTGTTGAATCAAAAGAACCCCCCCGAAAACAAAAAAAGACAAGACAAGTAACTTCCCATTCCACAGTGTAAAGGAAGTGTACGTTTCCCAAATTTTGAGAGAAACACCATGAAACAACAGTTTTTTGGTAATTACACGCCAATACCATCAATATGTATACATAATTAATCATTATCATACATATTAAATATATACAGCATATATAATATGCCTGAGTATTTCTTAAGCAATACTGTACAACATCTTATACAACTATATGCATATATCAAAACAATCCCCCAAAAAAGAAAGGTGTAAAACCAAAAAAAACTCAATCAGGTCGCCGCTTCAGCCGCAGCAGCACGTAGTTCTGCCTTGATAGCCCGATCCTGACATTTTTGTGATATTTCCATGAGGCTTTTTTCCACGGAGAGTTTTTTGGGAAAAAAATGATCTTTTGCAGCTGCACTGTTTTTGTTCAAAACTACCTTAGATTGTCTTTAGGAAAAATGAAGTGTTTGTTTTTTGACTTGGCATAGCTGACCCTGGTTTTTCCCCTGAAAATAGCCGGAGGTTGTTTTCCCACTCAGGGAGTTGAGATCATTCCTCCATTCCGACACTTTCCGAGAGATCATAGCGTAGCCATTGTGCAATAAGAGATGGCACATCATATCATAATAGATCATGGCATAATATGGCATCCCAATATCTATAAAGAAACCTAAACTAAGAAATTTGATTGCAACATTGACCCCGAGCAGTGCAACCACTGATTTACTTGTGGAAAGGTGGTTGCCTAGGGCAGAATCTGCACAAATTTATGAAAAAACCGGACTTTTCCCTGTGATGTCCGGCTGTTTGAATATATCTATGAACACCGTTTATCTTGGACTTGCCGCCAGAACTTTCGTGGGTTTTTTTGGGGCGGGTCAGTGAGGTGTGGGTTTACCCATTGGGGACCCCGGAATCTGAGGGACTGAGAGGACTAAAAAGGAGCCCTTGGATCCCTTCTGCCTCCAGTTCCTTCTTCTCAGCTTCCAACAGAGTGGCCCTTGGATCGATCTTCAAAAACAGCGCTGTTTTTTTACATGGTGGATGAAAATTCAAGCAAGGCACTTCGCTGACATTACGTCCATGGAAAGGTCTTCCTTGGCACACAATGCGAAGGTTCAAGGCCACATGGTCACAGCTTTAAATCAAGAGACGGTCGACTGTCGATGCATTTCTTCATCTGGCTCTCTGCAATCCTTGGTGTGAGACAATCAAATAAAACGTGTCCTGTATACATCTGTATACTATATATTGGAGTGCCCACCCCCCACCCCCCGCGACAACCACAAGGCGAAAAGAACAGGAGCAACTTGAGAGATTCAGTGATGCCTCTTTTTATGTAGAGAACTAGATGGTGGCTTCAACTCAGTTGAAAAGTATTATTTCCCCAAGGTTTGCTGTGAAAATCAAGAGTCTTCAAAACCACCAACTAGAGAAAAAAACACAACTCATGTCATATACAACTCATGGTTTTCCCAGATGTTGCTGTTAGGAATCTGCAAGTGCCGCTTCTTTTCCCTTGAGAACTTCTTGAACTTTGTCCTTCAAGAATTCCTCCAGGTGAGCATTTGACCCCGGAGAGATGGTTTGTTGCACTAAAAAAACTGTTTGGAACACATAAAGGTTCCACACTGTGTTCAACCTCTTACTCAAAAAACCTTACAGAGATTCTTGGTAGCCATGGAAGCGCCTTAGCAAAGGGCTTGGCAATGAAGTCAGTACTGCCGTGCTCCTTACTCCTGAAAGCCGCAGGGCAGATCAGTCTGAGTCATTCTGTGATTCTGCTATGCTTTCGTGGCACTGAACTGCAGCAATCTTGGTGGCATTCGCAGACAACATCATGATGGGCAAAGCCTTGGCTAGTTGCACCCATAGGGCATCAAATGTTACCCAATGCCACCTAATGCCACTAGTATCACTAGGACGAGCTGGTAAGGATTACGTTTGTCATACTCGTGCATTGTCGTGACATGACAAGCCTTTTCCTCATGTGCCATTCCCGGGTTAAAAACAATTGTTCCTATCTTTGGGGATAGGCTCTGGATAGAAGGGCCGATATCCTTACTCGATATCCGTCAGGCAACGGTGCGAGACTCTTCATAGTGCTGACGAATCTTCCTGCAAACATCATAGCCTCAAAGAGTCGGTAGAAAAGGTTTGCTATGATGGGGAGGAAATTCACATTGTGGACTCTCATATTGCATATCAACCGTCTCATAAAATCATAATAATATATCGATTCACATAACAATGTGTACAACATAATATATCAAAATAAATACATATTGTTATACGGTATACTATAATATATCGTAATAATGGCAAAGGTGCAATATATAGACAATCATCATTCATCTCATTCGCTAAAATGATCCACATTCCGAGACAATTTTTTCACATGCCAAGGATTCATCTTTTTCTCAGAAAATCATGGCCTGTCATCCCAGGCATTTGAATATCCAGCAGGATCACATCGGGCAAGTGCCCATGATTTGCGCGATTCTTTTCAAGCCTCGTTTCGGCTGTGACATGTGAAGTTGGATGGAATGTCGAAGTTGAAAATTCCTCACCAGAGAACGCAGGACTTTCGGGATAAAGGGTAGAAATGCATGTTTGAAATATATGAAGTTGAAGCATTCTCAAGGATGTAATCATGCTGATGTACGTTGTTTTTTCCATTTCAAAAAAAAACATACGAAAGAAATCAGAAAACACTGTGAGACATGTGGGTTCACACCCTTCCTCAACATGACGGCTGGGCTCTGGGCCATTCAAGTCCACTGGGTCCATCCATACAACACACCAATTCGTAGTCCGCCGCCAAGACAGATTTGATGATTTCCTTGGAAGCTTCTGTCTGAAACCAAAAAAACGAAAGAACAATATGAATCTGTCAATGTTATGTTACCCATCCTAGCTGTTGGTAACGGAATCAGCCCGGTTCAGTGGAAAATGAAAAGCTATTCAGCTATTCAAAAGGAAACGATGGTGCTGAAGGCACGTTTTCCACTGAACCATTATCGCCGCAAAAAGAGTACAGCAAGTTTGAAAGATGTTTACATGTGATCGGTAGTTCTTCGGTTGCGAATTTCTGGCCATTCTGGCCTTAATGCTGCCCTATGCAACTGACATGCATTGAAAGAATCTGGACAACACTTTTGCGCCATCCATCAAATTAACAGGAATATCCATACTATATCATACGATCGACACGGCCATCACAAGAAAAATCATTCATTTCAACTACCATCGACCAATCATCAGTACGACATGTACGAGTACCAAATTGTGAATATATCATGGTAACATGAAACATTCGAGTCTTAAGCCCCATCCTTCATCACCTTTACCAATCCTGTATGGCATACCATCTACGGTCCACCTCTGCTAACTCTTCTGGTCACAGGACGTGTTTCGACAAGATGAAACAACGCTTTTCGCTTCAAATTTTTCGCTCAGCGTCTTGATTGATTTCGTCATCATCGACAGACAAAATCAGCGGCCTATGATTTTGTTGGGTCGTTTCTGTGTGGTGAAGGCATCACCCTCTGATAGGTGCCACAAAAAAATCACAAAATAGTTGAAGGCATCTGGATCATAAAAGTTCGCAGTTCACTTCTTGGGGGGAACGATTCCCCATCGAAAATGGATGGAAATGGGAGGTGTTTTTGTGTTTTTTTTTGCGGTTTTCGTTTGAGATGAAATCAATATTGATTCAATCAGCACAATCCTCACAGGAGTGAAATCTTTAAGACCTGCTTGAAGATCCCATCAATCCATAACAACGACAACAACGAATCTAATTTTCACAAGGCAGTTTTTCAACAGACTGACTCTGAATGACCAAATCTACTCTTCGGGGGAAGTAAGCATGCAAATAAAAGGACACATCTGAAACCATCTATATATACACTCTACATTTTTATGAATCTAATTGGTTTAAAAATGGATAAAACATGATAAAACCATACCTCTTTCTCTTCCAAGAGCTTCACTGACATTTCACCCGGAAAAATGATTGCTGTGCTTGAAATCGGCTCGGCCAGCCGCCAGCCACGAAAAAAGAAAGTACTCGGAACCGAGTCGACCTCTCCCTCTTCGCCGCTCGCTTTGGGCTCGAAGATTTGATGCTGGAGGGCCCTGAAGTGCCTCCTGCACAGCGAAATGAGGCAAAATGCCAACGAAAAAGTGCAACATTGCATTGGCAAAAAAAAAATGGATGGTGATCATGTCAGGATTCTAGACATTCCAACACAATCCATGTGAAACCCCTACAAAATGGTATACATGTTCTTAATGATATCTGAATAATGTAGTATGTTCAAGCAAGAAAGACACGGATGTTTTGATATGTTTGGATGCCGTTTGACATCCAACGCACAGAAGTGGCATGTTGAAATCCAAGGATTTTTCGATGGACACCTCTGCTGACGACCGAAGGCAAGAGCACCGGATCCAATTCAGGACCTGGGTTCGTCCATGGGTTGATATTAGAGTTGAAAGCAGCCTGGCAACAGTTTGGACGGGATTTTTGGAATATCAAAGTCGTGGCGAAAATGATGGGAAACCCATCGATATTTGGATAAAACAACATTATAGTTAACTATATATCCTGAGTTGGGGAGTTCAGGTATCAAGAGTCAAGGCACAAAATAAAAGATGCCCGTTTCTCGCTTTAAAAAATTCAACAGGCAAGTGCACCACCCAGGCCAGGACGGCCAAGCAGAGAAGGGTGAGAAGCCATCTCATCTTGCTGTCAAAACTCTCTCAAAACCACCCCTGTAAGATACGTTAATTAATCATCCTTCTTATGCTCACCACACAAACGAGTTGCAAAGCGTATTAAAAGAAAATTATACCAGCATAGACCCCCGATAGCAAAAACCATTTTTTCATCAATGTAGAGAACAGTGTCACGTCTGCAAGAAGCTCAAGGCAGCTTTTCTGGATGCTTTTTCTGGATGCCATTGCTGTGTAAGGTGTCATGGGCACCCGGCAATGGAACGTCCACTCCCCCAAAGTTGGTCGTCACATGTCGTCACCCTCCCCCCAACCATAGCACTCTACAATGGCACCCTGCAATGGCACCACGTCCACTCCCCCAAAGTTGGTCGTCACCCTCCCCCCCAACCATAGCACACTACTCCCCTCCCCCCACCATAGCACACTACAATGGCACCCAGCAATGGCACCACGTCCACTCCAGTTGGTCGTCACCCTCCCCCCCCAACCATAGCACACTACAATGGCACCCTAC
>DF241730.1:20748-85762 GCA_000507305.1 Breviolum minutum Mf 1.05b.01
CAAAGTGGTTCGTCGCCCTCCCCCCTTTTGGAAGTAAGAACCCCTATAGCTATCGCTATCTGGGGAAAAACACATCCAACCAAAGAAAAGAACGCAAACTCCGGAAGTCCCCTTTTTCCGCTATGCTGGTGTTTTCGTCAAAATGCTCCGGTCCATCCTCAAAAATCATGTCATAAAAAAAATCCAAGCGACAAAACTCATCGTCGAGGCAGCTCAGAGAGATGATAAAGCTGGAGCCTTTCCCCACCTGCGACCTCAGGTGATTCACCAACGTAACTTTCCGGCCGTGAAAAAAAACGCGTTGGTTTTTTTCCTTTTTCGGAAAAAAAAAAAGACAGGGCTCCCCGGACTCTACCTTAATGGAACCCTGGTGCATCTGGACAATCTCCAAAACCACCGCAAGACCCAGTCCCATCCCCTCAGCGTTGGCGCCAAGATCTTGCAAGAAACATGTTTTAAGAAACCTATAAAGCATCGTACCCATAAAACCCTCAAAGAGAAAACCATGGAAAAATTCTAGCTCTTGGGTGTGGTTAAAGGGCCGCAAATTTCACATCACAAGACGATTTAAGTTGAAAAAAACATTTTAGCCAATGGCTCTTAGCTGGTTATTCAGGGGTCCTATCCAATTGGAAACCTTGGTTTTTCGTGGTTGAAAAGGTTTCAATCAAACAAAATACCAATGACTTATGGCCTACTTGTGGCTTTGAAGGCTTGAAAGGTACAACGAACCAGGCTGAGCTTAGCTATATATACATGTTTTCTCTTTTTGACGGGGGAAGTTCTCTTCCACAGCGACACATGTTAATTACATGTGTATTTTTTCATGAGAAACAGTACACGTGAACATCTACGAGCCTGAAAATTCCTGGAGTCACCAAAGCTACTCTGCTCCTTGAAATGGTTTGGTGTTCAGCACAACAAAGTGTTTCTGTTCACGTAACTGAAACGTGCACAAGCAAAATCATCATGTGTGAGCTGCCTTGTTGCAAATTCACTCGCAAAATCAATATAAAGTGCTTGCGCAAAAAAGCTCTGGAAGATCTCTCTGCTATACAGACCAGATTCCTACGAGTTTGCCTTTGGTCCAAAGACTTTCCAAGAAAAAACTCTCAGTTGAACATCAAGTTATGGTTCTTCACAATTCACCAGCAATTTTGGGTCTCTTTGGGTGCCCTTTCTTCGCCACGTGTTGGTCACCCGAGTCCGACGAGTCCTGTTCGAAGGGTTTGAAGATCCGTTGCTGCGCTTCAGCTGAGATACCGCAGCCTGGACCAAGATGAGCTGATTGGCGGAAGGATTCCTAATAATTTAAAGTTGTTGTGAAACCAATAATGGTAAATGAAAATATGTTGGAAAAACTATAGTTACATTATTGGTTATATATCACATGTATATATATATATATTTTTTTTTTCACATGATAAGATATGATATGACATGTAGCTCTTATAATCTACATGCGTGTTATTAGTAAACAACCTTTTATTCTGAAACTTGAAACTGAGGTTTCCAAGGATTTTTCCGCCACCCTCGACCCAGCCTGTGTCAACGACAGAAATCTCCAAAATTGATTTCTCCTTGATGTGCTTGCCACATATCGATACCTTCAGCCAAGAAAAAAATCATCCAAAATAGGAATACAAATATATCCCCCTGTGAATTCAGGTCTGCACTTGTACCCCACCATTTTATAGATCAGGTCTGCACTTGTACCCCACCATTTTATAGATCAGGTCTGCACTTGTACCCCACCATTTTATAGATATAAATCCTGAGGTACGTGTACCACCATTCTATAGATGAAATTGGCAGGGAGATACAAATATCATATGGGATTATAATACATTATAGATACCCTCAATCCTTAAAATGTACTTTTGGTATACCTTTACTATATAATAATCAAAAAATATCTTGCAAAAATAGATCCCAAACATTGACATGTGATGATTTGCAATTTATTTACGTCTGGAGCTTTTCTGAAACATCAAACCTCAACACATTCAATTTCTGAAACGTCTGGAGCTTTGTGGCGAGCAGCCGGCATTTGTCCGAGGTCACATTTGGGTTGGGTTGATGGGTTTTGGTAGCACATGAAGCTTGAGTTTAGTGTGGAAAACCCAAAGCCAGAAATCCAGCACATCCAGCACTTTCCCTCCTTCAATCTGAAAAGATCTCAACAGATTTGAACCAATTACGAAGGTATCAAGGTCTTCTGTTGAGTGGATTGATCGTGGGTATCGTGGTTTAAAGTTACCATAAGCATGGTCATCCCTGGTTGGCTCTCTATCCTCTATCATTAAGAATGCGTTGTATAGTGTAATGAGTCAATGGGTGCATTTATATAAGGCATATGTATTTATATACACATTTATGTCATATATCCTGTACAGCATCTATACATATTACATTTATGTACAATGTATATACGGCCGTATATACATGTCTAAACACGCCCTTCTTAGTGGAGGGAGACTAGGGAGACAATCTCCCTGAGTGCCTGTGACCATGAGGTTTGTGCATTGCATATCACACATGTTTGTCCGGAATTGTTTGGTCGCATGGCGAATTAACCCATCTACAAAATGCTCCTTAAAATTGGAAATCTTCTCCAAAATCCACTAAGTCTCTAGGTGTTGTATCTAGATCTACAAATCTTCATTGAGGACTTCAAACGGAAGGTGCAACAAACAGTCTCAGGGACAGCCAAGATACGGTACCTTTGGCCGTAAATTTGCAAGCATTGGTGAGAAGATTGTAGATCATCTGGGTACACTTGTAGGGATTTCCAATCCTTGGCCAAAATGGCAGCGTTTGACGTCTACAAAAAGACACTGCTGCAAAATTCAATCAGTTACATATGAATGACCACTTCAAAGTGGTACCAATTCAACAACAAAACCTTTAACTTCCCACTGTTCTATTGGTCATATTGAGAACAAAAAAACTCATGATTTCCATGGGCCACGGTGGCTCCAAGTCCGAGATTCACAAGTGGCACTTTGCCCATGTCCCGCAAACAATTGTTCAGCTCAACGCCTGGCATCAAAATAATCTAGAGCTTGTTACCAGCCATGACGAAAAAAAAACAACAACAAACAACGAGCCTGGTTTTATCAGAGGCTTATTGGCCTGGACACGACAGCGCATGTTTTTTTCAAACGGGTTCCAACAGTTGCAACCGGTTCAAAAATTCAGCCTAGGTGTGTGGGATTGGTAACTGGTATGGATTGGTCGTTTTGTCGTTTCTTGATCGCCTTGTCCACAGCCATTCGGCTCATGACAACAGCCTCCTCTGCGATTGCCAGCAGATTCACCTGACGCAATATGGCTCAGGACAAATAAGTTCCAAAAAAAGGCAACAACTGTGCACCTGGGAAGTCGACTCAAGATTTCAGGATGTTTTCGGTGTTACCCCAAGTTACCCTCCCAAAAAAAAAACGGAGGGGATGAAACGCCTTCTGCTCACAGGAAGGTTTGGTATCTGCATGCTTTCGCTTTTCGGAGTCCGAGAGGTCCATGACATTTGTAACAAGGTCCTCTAGTTCAGCGAGGACTCAGCGTTCGTCGTTGAGTCCGTGCCACGACTTGTTTCCCCATGAAATAACCTTAGAAGTGCTTTTTTTTGAGTTTGCCTTGTTATCTATAGAGGTTTGTGTATATGTATATTGTAAAGGAATGAAGGCAGCAAGTGTACTGGAACATT
Organism: Breviolum minutum Mf 1.05b.01; assembly: GCA_000507305.1. NCBI lineage: Eukaryota > Dinophyceae > Suessiales > Symbiodiniaceae > Breviolum > Breviolum minutum. Next base: position 24,458 of record DF241730.1, read on the forward strand.
GTATCTTTGATCTCCCTACAGAGACTGACCCAACAGCATTTGAAACAGCACTCATGAAGTACAATGAAGACACTCCGCACTGGTAACTCATAAGAGAATCCTCCAAACACATCGTTTAACCCCCAATGCAAGCCGCAAGATATTCAAAAGTGTACTTCACATCCAATCATTTTATATCATTTTATGCAAACGAACTCAGACTTCAACAAAATGTTTTCCTGATTTTTCGCCTCTGTAAAGCTGTCATTTCAGTCAAGCCCCTGGCCAACCACCCAACAACCCGCAGTCCAGCAATCGGGTACCGCAGCTCTTAACCATGCCAAGCCTGGTCTAAGCCATCGAACAAAGGAGGTAAAACCAATTCAGATTGATCTCAACACAAGGCATTCCTCAGACGCTGAACCCGCCACTTTCTTTGCCACTGCTCGTTTGGTTTGGGTTTTGGGTTTTCCTTCTCTTTGCATCTCTCCTTCTGTCTCTCTCTGTCTCTCTGTCCCTCTCTCTCTCTCTCTCTCATAATATATGCATACTAGATTCATTGAAAGCAGGAAACGTTTAGAAGAACTTCCACTATGTTTCAAACACCCTAATTTTCACGCCCCCGTGTGCTACAATGTCATGGCCGGACCAACACCAGCCATGTCACTGTCGTTTCAAAGTGTCGGCTGTCACTAACTCCATCATGTTGGATGCAAGGCCAATCATTCCATGTAGCGGACTTCGCAATTCATGGGAAACAACCTCACAACAGACATGCATTTAAAAAATAAAAGCAACAAAAAACGTCACAAAAAACATCGCCAGTGGACAATGGAAGACAACAAATTGCTCTAACCAAAAAAAACATGGAAGAATTTCAACTTGTTCTAACTCTTAAATCCATAACTTTGGGAATATCTTTAGGTGGTTCCCCCATGTTTTTCTTTTTTTTTCGGGTGGTTTTTTTCAAGTCCCTTCGATGTGAGAGTGTTAATAATCCAAGCTGCTGCCATCAAACGGCTTTTCTTCTCCTGAACAGCCCGCTTGACACAACATGCGATGTAAGATGATGATAGTATGCTATGGCTCAAACAAGAACCAGCTACAGGATGTAGCAGAAATCATTTGCTTGTGATATACTACTCTATATAATTGTATTATATTATGTATAATGTGTAATGTATATACGTATGTAAAATGCTGTACCTGTTGTGTGTTTTCATGTGTTTTCACATGATTTATCTCAGTATGTTTCAAAAGACCATCTCCGGTGGCAGCAACTTTTTTTGCGAACAAGAAGTCCTCCACACTCTTCAATTCGCAGAGCTCTGATAAATCTTGACCAATTGCTACCACGGCTTGTACACCCTCCTGGCCGCGTGGGTTTTTCTTGCGGGTGGAAAACGGGAGAGAAAAAACACTGAAAACAAACAAAGAAAGCGTCATTTGACTGGTTGATGTAGTAGAAAGCTTCCAAGGTGGGTAATGAATAATAATACATAAGGATTATTTATATATATACATATATTATATATTCTGCTAGATAGTACTGTAATGCAAAAATCAAAAAAATGGTGGGAAAAGTATAATTCATCCCTTATATAAATCATCCAACCATGCTTGCTTTTACGGCTCACTTGGATGTTCCTGGTACTCACCCCGCCCGACATCTCCTGTTGAGTGTCTACTAAGACAAGGTTGACCAACAAGAAGACCTCATCCTCTCCTCAGAGTGGTAGTTGGTAGTAGTTTCGTGACCGTAATCATGTCCAGTGCATCTCACGACAAAACGATGAGGGACCATCCATGTGGCAGCTTCGAGATCATGCTGAAGCACCCTGGTGGTTCTTAACACTTTTACATGCTTTTACCAAGATGCGGTATGGAGATTTGCATGCGATCTCCAGCAAACCAGAACCAGCACTGCAGCAAAGAATCGGAGGAAACTGCGGGTGTAAGATAGCTGGAATCTTTAGACTTTAGAAATCAAATGTCATCTGTACCATCTTGTACAATCGTGTACATACCCAAACTTGGAGACGCATGACACAAAGCAGGGGCTGCCGTCAAAAAAAAATGAAAAATGAGAATTGCGGAGCTGTTTCGAATCAACTCCAGTGATATCCCCAACAGTGAGGCAATACCTCACTAGAGATCAGCTGCGAACCAACCCCATAGCCATTACTTGTGAGGGCAAAAAAAACACCGCCATTTTCCTGTCTTCAAGGGTCATTTTTGCGCCCTAAAAACGTTTGAAAACACCCTTTTTCAAACATGTTTTTCCATGGCCGGCCATGTTTTCGTTTAAAAAAAACGGAAAACGACCTTTTTTTGCTTTGCGAAAGCTCTTGCAGAGCTTGCTCAAAACTGGCTGAGTTGCCCTTCGCAACCATGTCGTGAAACCTGTGACCTTGGGGATTGGGAAACCTGGGTCCTGGTCCTGGACTGCATCGAAACATCTTTTGATTTCCAAAAAGGGTAAATCAATGGAAGTTTAAATTGATTGACAAACAAATCACTTCAAATTTGAAATATCTGCATGAGTCTCTGCTTCTTGAAAAAGGTAGAAAGCGACGAGACCAAAGTGCCCTGGTGGTTTGGGCTGCTGTGAGGGTGTCCTGAGAACCCCTGGGCTTCTGGCCTACCAATGACTTTTCGTCTGTTGAGTTTAAAAGTTCCTTGGTGGCGACAGCATAGGAAAGACATTTCAACAGGAGGTTCATTGCGAAGGCTCCCCGATTCCAACAAGAAAATTTCCTTCATGACCCATAGCAGACAAATCCAAAAATATGTAGCATATATGAATTATGTATGCATTTTTGGAGCTCTCTTTACTTTGCCAAGAATCTGAAGCTGCTTCATTCAATCCTTAGTATCATGTGGTCATGCTACTATTCAGTTGACCTTGGAATTGACATGAGTCACTCAGCAACATATCCGAGGATCGAAGAATGATGCCATCAATCTGGAAGGTCACGACAGGTACATGAGCCAGCTTGATAATGGAGTCCAAATCCTGACGCCAATTTTCAGGACACAAAATGTGACCCAAATTGAAGTGACCCACTGATTGACTGATGACTGCAAGGGCCAGATGTCTTCCATGGAAGTCAAAGTGAGGGTGAGTGAGAGTGAGAGCGGGTCCACCACCCAAACCATAAAGGAATCACATAGAGGTGGTAACAAATACACTCTACATGATACTCCTGCAACGCAAATCAACCATTTCGTGTTTGTAATTTTGAGACCTCCCTATATCTTGGCTAAAGCTTCCAATTAAATGTGCATCCTTAGCCACCCATGGAACGACACAAAGTTTTATTACATCTCAATCTCTGATTTTTGTTTGTTCCAACCAGCAAAAAAGTCTGTCAGAAAATTTCCCAACTTGAAAAAAACATATCTCAACCAAATCTTTCCCCTCACCCCTTTTTCCGGGTATCCAAAATTTTAAACCCACCTTCTTGTATGCGACTGCCTCTGCATACCAACGGTGGATTTGTTCCGCATCTTCACAACTTCGAATTAACGCCAGCATTGCACCTTGAAGCACCTCCCGCACGGACAAGCAACGAGTCGCGGAGAAAATCCACCACGGGAGAAGGTCGTTGTAGATTCATAGGGAAAATGGCGTACATGGGGGTTTATTATTGAGGGTACCATCCCAAAGGCACCACCATTTTCCCTATGAAATATACTACGATTTATCGTTTATCTTTTTGAATTGTGTGTATGATTCTCACTTTTTGCGCGTAGGTTGTGCATTTGTGTGTGTGTGATCAAGTGTGCTTCTGCGGCTGTCTTTGCATATGTAAATGTACATATATAGAATTATATAGATAATTAATGATAATTATGTATCTGCCTAGAAGATCAAACAAACATCTGATGTAAATACACTAAGTTAGAATGTGAAAGGCTCGCATAGATGGGATGGGATGGGATGGGATTCCATTGGAGTAGATTTAGATGTAGACGGGCGAGGGATGTATAGCTGCAAATGGATATCAATAATTTATCGATACATATAGGTGTTTCCAAAATTGTGGTATCCCAAAATTGATGGTTTATAATGGAAAACCCTATTTAAATGGATGATTTGGGGGGAAAACCCACTATTTTCGGAAACATCCATATGTCAAAAATGGATTGGTTGCTTGATTGATAGATTGACCAGTTGACTGATACACAGATTCAGAGGTTGCTGTTGCATGCAGGCAAGGTAGGTAAGTAAATGGGGTAGGTATTGTCCATCTACATGTATTTCCTTGTGTATCTTCGAATATTCATTGTATGTATGGTTGTTGTAGAATCCATGCCAACTGTTCAGGATTTACTTAGGAAAGGTGGAAATGGACTCCCTAGAGAAGAATAAAGCGAAAAACACAGGACACAATGGAGAGACAGCAAGATCTGTGCATAGTGCATAAAATGTTTGAATCATAATGAGACCCGACATGATTCTGTGAAGAACATGTCAGTGACAATGCAAGTGTCTGAAATTCGACTGTCGATGTGATTCAATGTAAAATGCACTTGGCCAGCCTTCACTGTTGAGTCACAGTAGGCATAAATGATCTGCTCCAAAGACAGGGTAATCATACCAAAGCGTCCAGCCAAAAAAATCAGGGCGTAAAAGATGAAAGATACGATTCTTGGTTGCACATTTGACCATTGACCATGTCAAACAAACAGACACAAAGCATGTGCGAAACAAGCATCTGGAACTCTGAACAACAATTTTTTAGTTGATAAAAATGATTTGGAGTCGTCCAACTGAAACAACCAATCAAAAATGGCTGTTAAGAGTACCAGGTAGAACTTACCCTGCCATTTCACACGACTTGACAAACTGGCACGGGAAAAACGGTCAGATGTTTTTGTTCTCGTAGCCTGGAAGCTAACTGAGGGTATTCCACGACCATCTAGAGAATAGAATATATAGACAGAATTAATAAATTCTAACACCAAAAAAAAACACAACAATGTCACATTTGACTTGTCTACATCATCCAAAAACCCTGTTGGAAAAACTTCCCAATATCTTTCGAATCCATTCAAAATCATTCAAATTTGTCAAAATGTCCTGTCCAAAAAAATTCAGTGCCAAGATGCTGATAATTCAACATACCACATTTCAATTTGTAGAGTTTCACCTTGGAACATTGCCTCGGCCAACGGTCGCGGATGTGCAACCCACCGTTTTTTGGATCGAGGTTTCTTGGTTGGATCGATGGTAACTGCCAAGGCACTGGGAGAGATGCAACTGATCCACCAAGGAAAGGATAAGTCCCACGGCACTCACAAACATCGTGGGCCACCTGGAGAAGTGAAGAAGTGATTCTCTAAAGCAAAAAAAAAGGGAGAAACTAAAAGTTGATGAGAGGTCGAAGTGGAGAAAAATTGCAAAAAATTGATGGAACTTATGGGGGAAAATTTTGGGTTGAAATTAGCCAAAATGTTTTTTTTCCATGCGCAAAAGGATTGTTTTTAATCGGAAATGGAACGAGTTTGCCAGCCAGCTGCCTGAGGCTTTGTACTGTTGTCACCTCCATCAACCATGCAAGCCATACAGACCAGAAGCACAAAAATAAGGATGGCAAGCTTCGGATCATCCTGGATGCCAAAAAAGCTACAGCTGCTTGGAATGTCTGTAGTACTAACCCTTGGGGGATTGTAAAATTTGGATGCCAGAATTTTTTGAGCAGCAAAATCACTGCATTGTGAAAACACAAGATTCACCACAGAATCGGAAGACATCATGAGGGCATGCGGAATTGCCAGATGGCATTGAAATGGATTCCAAGTGACGTCATCCATAGGCCAAACTCTGCTAGGAAAGCCCTGTTGCTGATCAGGATTAGCAGAGGAACAGCCACAGACCACCTAAGTGTCGAAAAAACCCGTGCAATTCACTTTGGCGTAGAAAAAATGAGGTGTTCTTTCTTTCTATGTAAACAGTGTTTTCATTGCACATGCCTGCATGCTATGCCACTATGCCATGTATATCTCATTTTCCACTATCCTTTTGCTATGCTGGAATTATTTCAACATTGCCCTTGAGTTCCTCTCATACATTTGCAGCCAAAATGCTGTGCAAAGCGAACGAAGAAGACAGGTCGTTCACCCCCAACAGCCCAAAGGTCGACGTGAACAGGACCTCCAAATTTCCAGATAGCTATCCTTGGTTTCAGAACAAATCTGTTTGAATGAGCATGAAGGAGAAACTAGGTTGGTAGGTGATGGTTTTACTACCATTCTAACATATTTTAACAATAGGTAACAGGATCAAGATCATCAAACTGGATGATCTCTCCAATTCCAAGCAAATGAAAGCATCACTTAGGAATCTGAGAAGCTACCAGCCATGATCACCCTGCAGCCAGGCGTCCCTGTGAAAAATTTGATGATATATTCAAGCAAGGTCAGAAAGGAATCCATCAATCCTTAGAGTGGCTTTCCTACCAAACAAAATGGTACCATCCATCCATCCTCCCAATTCCAAGCTGACAATATACATTGACATAGAAATTCACGACATGCCCTCGATGTTTTGAAAGTTCAACGATGGACTTTCAAAAAACTGTTCCGTGCAGCTCGTTGCCCAGGTACTGTGGCCTCTCAAGTTCTTCTTGAGATCTGGTTGCCCTGACTCCGTAAACATCAAGCCTCGAGGATGTTTAACTTGGAAAGCCAAGGTGGGAAAAATTTTGAGACACAATTTTTTCACTGTCAAAATTCCCATTCACAACATCTCCCACATGTGTTTTCGGAGAAAATGGCGGTGATTCGGATTCGCATCAATAACTTGTTCCCTTCACAATGTCTTCGTGAAGCCAGTTCTGAACTCGGGCAGGCACCATTCCACAAAAATCCAAGTTCGAGGACAAATGCAGAGAAAATCAGCATGACAGCCTCATCAGCATTCAAAAGATCATTTCCACGGATTGGGAGGGGATGAAAAACTCGATCGGTACGGTTGCAAACCTACGACAAAACTGAGGTCAAACTGTGGGGTGGCACTATGGTGTTTGGTTTTCCCTTTTGGTTCTCTGCATAGAATTGGGAATCCTCCCCGAACCATCCACAATCATCGATCCAACCGCGAAGGAAAACGTCCCCGCTTCACGAAGTCAAGCGGCTGATCCAGCATGGCTACCAACATCTGTTATCTCAGAGCTCCACTGTGGAGATACTCCTGAAAACAGGTCATGTTGGATGTATTTGTTTTTGGGCACCGCTTTGCCAGTCGCGAAAAACCTAACAGTCTTGATTTGCTTGAGATCTCATACAAAGTCATTTACTTGCCATTGAAGAGTTTCGAACCCCGAATGGATATGGCGGAACGAGAATGAAGAGATGCTGATAAAGACTTTGTCTTTGCAAACCTAAAATTTAAGGATCTGAAGTGAGAGAAAATCTACAGGATTCGAAGGAGTTTCAGTCCTAAGGTCCAAACGAAAGAAAGAAAAGCAGATGGCAATGGTTTCCCCCAATGTTGCAAGAAAGATTTCAAAATTTCTTGAAAGTTCCTTCGCCAAATATTGGGCAACAAAAGATCTCACAACATTTGGTGCAAAAAATGATTGGCCTCCAACCCGATAAGTAAAGAAAAAGAAGAGCATAGAAACCAGGCTCCAAACATTGCAAAGAACCTAAGAGATGGACAAACTTCCGTGCACGGTGTCCAAAAAGCAAATAAAACAAATTGAGAGAAAATGAAAACAGCTTTAAAAAGATGTCTGAAGTTAGCATACCTGAATCCAGCTTCCTCAGACCCCGCTAGTGTTCTTACTTTAATACACTGGAATGACTCTCAAAAATCTGCATGTCAGGTTGGCAAAGCTATCCATCATGCTACCAAGAAATACAGTAACAGTATTGTCGCTGAGCTACTGCTGTAATGGGGCATTCTTTGATTGGCGCCATGACTGCTGTCTTTGGCGGCATTGCGCTCAATCAAAGCACCCGCTTTTTTTGTTTTGTGATTGGAGCTGAAATTCAGAGGCGTCAAAAAGAATAAAACATGGAGGAATAATAGGAATGAAAACGAATCAAGAGAAATCTGCATTCTGCGTTTGCTGCTCTTCATGTTCATGCGGCAGACAGTACACAGCCTATCAATGAGCCAAGCGAGTACGTCGAAGAGGGGCAGAGAAAAAAGGTGGATATGGTGGGTGTGTCTTAAAATTAAGGGGCCCCAGAATCTGGTGGTGCCCTATGAAATGAAGCCCATTTCCATGTAATTTGGATACTTTGGGGTCCTAATTTTGAGACACACCGCAAATTTCCGCCAGTCAATCTCGATAAACATCTCCAGCATGGCACCAAAAATTCGCCACAGCGGTCACTCTTTTTGCGGAAAAAGAAAAAACACCAGAAATCAATGCGAGACCGGGCGGTCACTACCTTTGGCATTTGGCCGGCCGTCGCGGAATCTTCCGAAGCTCTCAGTGTCTCATGTGGCCATCACCTTCGACCCAACTGATATCATGGAGACTGAGTGACCCAAGTCGCATGGCCTCGGCAGCCGATTTACCTCCTTGCCACCACTCAGCAATAGCCTCTTTGCCACTTGCCTGGAAATTTAACTGGGCCATATCTGCAAATGATTAGCTTTCAAAAGAGATCCATCTGAAAATTTGTAACCCAAAACTAACGGCTGTCCTCTTTTAGTAGCAATGGTTGGAAGTCAAGCCTTTCCGAAATTAAGCAATGGCACCTTTTTCGGGGCTAGATTCAACTTGGGGATTTTTTTCCCCCAGGATGGTCTGCAGAGCCACGATGTGACCAGACCCTCGTTCACGTTCAATCCGTGTATGGCCAGAGACATGGGACAAATGGGACCACGGACAACACAAACTGTTTAAATACACAAATCTCATGAAAACACCCTGGCACACGAACTCTTCCCCAGAGATTCTTTCCAGAACAAGGATGTGATATGAAAGTTCTGAAAGCATCTGAAAGAATCAAAGACATCAACCATGCTACTGAGTCATCCAAGATGTATTACATTCTAGACGCCTTAACCAAAACAACCAAGAAAAAAGAATGCCACACACCCGTCAGAGGTCTGGGTCCTAGGTCCAGGTTCGTGATTTGTAAGACAGATGTTTGAAAATTGGAAGAAAAAAACAGACCCTTTGAACAGACATGGAACTGGAAAATGAAAATGAAAATTACCCAAGAAAATCCAAGAAAAAGATCCCCAACCACAATTTTCCTGTTTTTTTTAAATGGTAAATCAAACAACACAACACAACCCGTGGGAGTTTCTTCCCACCCCACCTACGCAGCCTCCAACTCTCCAGGGCCTTGGTGCAGATGTTAATGTTGGTTAGGCTGGAAAAGGGGAAAAAGAAAGAAAGACTGGCCTTCTTGGGGGTGTGAATCGACTGAAGAAACCCGTGGTTTCTAAAAGCAAAAAAAAAACGCGCGTTCGGACAAGGCTTTGGCGCCTTGTAACTTTTATATACTTGGTGCATCGCCAAGGGACACTCCCTTTATCTGTAGGATCGCGATCCTGCGCAAAAAAAATGAAGACTATGCAGTTGATTGCAGTTGTGTTTTTTTCACCCAAAAAATCCCTCATCCGACACCCTTTCTCATAGGATCCGTGTAGGGTATAGTTACCCATAGTTAGTTGATTTATATATATATAATCTATGTCTATTATTTTGTAGTAAACGTAGGTGAGTATACATATATATACCATACATTGATCTTATGGGTATGGTATGTATATCAAAAGATCTTGTTCATGTTATCCCATGACCACCTTTCCCCCACGTATCACCCGACACCGGAAAAAACATCAATCCTCACGTAGACGGCCGATCTCGGCAGCTTGCTCAGAGACCCGAAGTCTTGGTATGAGGTGTTGCACTCCCGAAATCTAACATGACATTGGAAAATCACCATGTTCAATAGGAAATACATCTTCAAATCGTGGATGTTCCATTGTCATGTTATTTTTTTTGGGGGGGGGGTAAACAAGTTGTTTGATTCTTGAAAAAAGAATCTTTAAGCAACTTCATCAAAACACAAACACATCATACCAGTACATCCACCTTCACTTCCAAGCGTCTCTAAATATCGAATCTTCTGCTTCTGGATCTCTTGACTGGCCTCAAGGTTCCACCAACACATTTGGCAAGGCATTTTTTGTTGTCAAAATCTGCCAAGCTACATTGACTTCAGTCAGGTCCAGGTGGAAGAAGACCTGTTTGTTTCAACAAGTGACGTCGTCACCGTTGCTTGGCTGAAGAAACATGATTGCTATTAACCAAAAAAACCTAAGTGTAAAGCTCTGAATTATTTGTCATCTACCAAAACGTCCCATGTATACTTATACATATCCATAAATGCACAAGACATTCTGAAAGTCAGGATGTCTGTCAATTTGCATCAAAAAAGCATCCAATATCCTGGGACTAGAATCATGCAAATGCAACTTTGGACACGTTTTTCTTCTGTAACAACTCACGTGAGTGCTTCTGTGACAACTTGAAAGTTGGGTCATGGGTTGAACCCTACAACCATTCGTGAGGGGCGAGCTTTGTTCAGCATTGCATCACTACATCGCTGACAGAATTTTGGTTGCAATCTGATGATTGACCTGTTGTTCGGAGACCCAAAGGCCATGAAATCCCAATGGAATTCGAGCTGGTAAGTCGATCACACAAATAGTTTCTAAATTCTGGCCATTCAAAATCAAGAAGGAACTTGGCTGCTTGCCCTCCGGATCCACAACAAAAGTGATAAGGTATCCTTCATCTTCTTTACTTCCATTGGATACAAAGTAAGCTTCTCCAGCAGTGAGTTTCTTGCCATCAGGACTCATGCAAGAATAGCTTTGAGATGAGGGAGGAGATGTAGAGAGGTCAAATTTGAAGATGCGGTGAAAGGCGGGTTCATTTTCATAGTTGCCAACTGCCCAAGTGAATTGTGTCTTCCTTCCAACACGTTTTTGGTTCACCACGGGAAACTCCAAAGTTTCGAAGTTGGCAGCTAAAGATTTCTCCACCACAGTGCCTGAATCCATATCAAAGCGATATTCATGTAAGGTTCTCGTGTTGCCTGTAAGGAAGTCATCTTTCTTTCCATGACCTGACATATCAATACGATCCCAACGCACCACTATCAAAACAACAGTGTTACCCTCTTCCCAGGCATTTGCAAGATGAAAAATCCAGCATGTGTCAATTTGAAACCATGTAGGCTGCACTGATCCATTATCTCCATCTTTGGGAAAGATTCCAATGCGTGATCCATGATTTGCATCAAACTTCCAAAGACTTCCTTCTGTGGAGTAGTTCTCAATACCCACCATCACAGGGCAATCTATCACAATAGCATACTTTTCAGTAATGCCCAGATCATGAATCATCACTCCTTTACCTCCTCCAAGGACACCAGTACAATTCCGTTCTTCCTTTCCTTCAGGATCAACTACACCATAAGTGAAATTTGCTGTGATTCCTGAAAGGTCATAATCCAACCAATATAACTTTCCTGAAATGGGATCGATTTTTGGATGTGCATTCCACATGTTGTTGTACACATATTCTGCCTGAGATTGTAGATGACCATCCACCAGAATCTTCAGTTCCATGGGACAATCGGCCTCGGACAATGCTAACAAACGTGACGCATGAAAGACCAGATTTGTGTTGCTCGGTCCACTGGCAGATTTTCGAACCAAACCCACTTTTTCCAAAGCCAAGCGAGAGAGAAAAGAGGTCATAGAAGTGGAGAATGCAATCTTGTCAAAGGCAGCTTCTCCATGTTGTTGATCATCCAAAAAGGATTTGGTTCGTAGGAAGTGATTGTTGTAGCTGGCTAAGCCATCCTTGATGCGAATTGCATGAACCATCCCAGCACCAAGGAACCAATGATAGTTGGAAGTCTCTGATGGAGGATGCCACAAAGGATTGGGGCCATTGCGAACATAGCAACCTTCCAAATCTAAAGGAAGTTTTCCTTGTCTGATCTTCAATGTTTGAAAGAGTTCTTCATCCACTGGCGCATATGGCCCATTGAAGGCCCAATGTTGATGTTTGATGGGAGCACCTGGTTTTTTCAAAGGCAATGATGCTACCTGAGAGCTGGAACTACCTCCCATGATCACCAATGACCCCGAATCACGGGGATTTCCCACACGAATCTGTTACTGACTTGAGCATTGAATTTGCAGCAAGTCTTCAACTGACACGTGACAGCACTCAAACCTCTGTCCGGCTTAAGGGTTTCAAGATTAAAGAAAGCCACAAAGTCCCGCAAAAAATCCAGCCTTCTCTTTCAACACTTCAGCTTCAAAGGGCTTGACAATCAAGTCATTCGATCCACTGTCAAGGCCCTGTCTCCAAAAAAGCCAAGGATGAAATTCATAAGCAACACGAAACACTGGGACCTCAAGGACTGCCACAGCAGGAGCTTTGTCATAAAGTAGAATAATTGGCAACTCTGTGATGCTATGTTTCTTCCGAATGCCTCAGAAGGCGACAACACAAATCCAAATACTCGTCGGAATGAAAACGAGAATCAAGAGAGCACAGAATTATTCATACATTGCATTTGATGCATTTGATTGCAATGTAATACGTGACTGTCGAATAATTGTTTTGCTCAGTAAGCAGGCCAATGTTTCCATCTTGCAGCCAAATGACTTCTGCAAACCTGCCATCTTTGCGACCATCAGCAACATGATTTCAGCATATTTGGATAGGAATGCTGCCTGTGAACATGTACATTGGGATTATCCAAAAAAACTACCCCCAATCGCTCTAATGACGTACGAGGTACTAATAAGATCTAATGAGTATAGATCATGAAAAAGATCTACAGTACTACCAACGGTTTTGTGGGGTACCACTATTTTCTAATACAAGCACCGAGCCATCGATGGGACTTTTTTCAAAGCTTTTTTTTACAAAACCGAGCCCAAAGAGGCTGGATCCTTGAAGCACCACCCTGAAGCAGGCCCAAAATCGAGGTATGGCCCATGGCAATCTGAAAAAAATCCCCAAGGAGCCTTGGAGATACCGAACTTGGAACGAACTCATCACTTGAACAACGTCATAAATCTTCACTTTCGGCGGAAAAAGGTGGAAAAAAAATCCCCCAAATATTCCACGTACCGAAAAAAAAATCCCGCGGAAATCATCATCATCACTGCCTCAAAGCCAGTCATACCGGGCATATCGCTATCGAGCAAAACAAGGTCTGGCAAGTCTTGCTGCCTCACGCTGGAATTCAGACTGAGGAACGACCGAGGAAAGGGAAACCAAAAAACCACCAGGAAAACAATGACTGATGCTTCGAGAGTGCAGAAATCCAATGATCAAACACCTGAATTTCAGATGGCAATACATGTATATATGTATCTTAAATTGTATATAATTTACAAATTTCACACCTCGCAAAGAGTGGGGGTGTTACTCAAAACCCTCAAGGGCCACAACTACCGGATTTCTAAGACAATCAAAAATATAGCATAAAGAAATCTGGGTGAAGTATTTTACATAGTTTGAATCTTCTCCGGGTTGTATGCTTTATCATTATAGGCGCTTCACTACAAGTATCACAGAATTCACTTGCGGGGATTTTTTTGCACCCATTGAGGGCGCGAGAATATTTTACGAACCTGAAACAAGGTTGTTTATGAAGGATACTGCAACAAAACAAAACCTTTTGAGGTAAGGTCATGTGATGTCGCCAAATTTCTTCACCAACACTTTAACAAGGCAGTAGCCAGCATAGTCACTCAGACCTACAAGTCACTGTATGGCAAGGTACTGTTCCAGCCAATCCAAAGCAGCCTTTCCATTCATCTGGTAGGCCAACTCAAACTCAGATCCTCTCACGGAGTTTGAATCTAGCGAAGAAGCAACCAAGAACCAAGACCAAATTGTTGGAATCTATGGCTTCTACAAATATGTTGCAAGACATGTTGAAAAAGGTTTATAAATGTCATGAACCATCAGACTATGGCTGTACCAGTACGTTTCTTCGCTGATGAGGTACACAGAGTGTCATACAAAACTGTGCATTTCCAGGGTCCTAAGGCTGACTGAAGCATAGAACGATGTTGTTCCTCATCATCAATAGCAAGCAAGAGCGGCCTGACAGCAGGTGTGTTGTCTTTGAAATCCATCCACCCGAAGTTTTGATAATAATTAGGTTGATCCTTCTCCTCTTTCTGGCGGAGTAACATCAATGCAATAAGAGCTGACTTCAGCCGCACTTGGCCACCGGCAATCAATATGTTTAATAGCTTCATCATCATCATCATCATCATCATCATCATCATCATCATCATCATCATCATCATCATCATCATCATCATCATCATCACTTCTGAAGTAGAAACCTTTTGTCCGCCCAGCCTCTCTCGCTTCACCTTTCTACGGGATGCCTCTCCGCATTCGGGGCATCAGTTGGGTTGAACCGTTCCTCTCTGGATGTGCGTCTAACTTGGGTTTCGAAACGATAAGCCTTGATGGGGTTCAACAACAACAACAACAACAACAACAACAACAACAACAACAACAACAACAACAACAACGAACAACGAACAACGANAGATGATAGTCATGGCTCCTTGACACAAACACACACACACACACAACCACAACAACCACAACAACAACAACAACAACAACAACAACAACAACAACCACGACAACCAAAACAAAACTTGGCAAAAAAAAAAAATCTTTGGAAGTGTGAGATGATTACCTTCCCGCTCATTTTTTGTAAAACATGTTTTTTCCAGGTGGCCTTGCACTCCGAAGCAGATCCTTAGCTGGGCAGAACCCTTTTCGATGGGAAAATGTTGAGAGTGTTTGATGCTGGATTTCTGATGATGATTTTTTCAGTAAATGTCTTTGTAATTTTTTGGTTGAACTATATTATGTCAAAATCCTGGACATGAATCAAGGTGACTTTATAACTTGCAATAATGAAATCAAAGGTGAAGGCACAGAAACAACCTTTCGGGTCGCACTTACACCTCCGAATCGACGAGACCAGTCTCAAGTTTCATGGTACCCCAGGCTTGATCACAACATCCGATAACAAGGCACCTTTCTTTTCAAAAAATCCACCCTGGTGGCACCCTGACATCACCCAAACTGGGGATTGCACCAGGCAAGCATTGCAGAGAAAACGATTGGACATATGGTCTTTCCGCCTCTCCCTCCTCACAGAGTACGCGGCAATTCCAAGATGTTCCCTTGAAGTTTTCACGAAATCAGCCAGCCAGGTAGCTGGCTATGACTAAAGTAACATGAATCTCTTTTTACAAGTCAGGATTCTAGTCATGAAATGTTTTTCATGGACCTCTATGACAAGGACCGCTCCTTGGACTCCAAATCCAAAGTGATTTCAATGGACCTGAAAGGATCGGGGATGGGTTCATGTCCGACTTATTGAAGGTTGGTGATTCTATATTTTTCTGCTGACTTCTGCTGAAAGTGGTGAAAATTCGCACACATTTTAAAAAAAAGTTTCTCTTGGGGGGAGGCCATTGAGTCATTTTTTGTATTCATAGATTGATACAGTTAAGTCATAGAATCCTTCAACCTCGGAGAAAAAATGTTACAGATGATATTCAGAGATGTTGGTTCCGTCAGCAAATCCTGTCATCCTTTGGACCAGATGTTGAGGTTGAGCAGCTTGTCTCGCAGCTTGCCTTTGATTGAAACCTGGCGAAAAATGGTGAGATTGGAAGGGGTAAGAAATGTTGTTCTTTAAGCACAATGGCAGATGCAACAATGTAACAACTAATGGATGAGAATAAAGCTGAGAAATGGGCACACAATGCCGACATGTTTATAGGCTTGACTCCATATTTGGGGTGCCAATGGTGTGGACCGTTTATAGCATGTGTATATGTGTACAATCATATGCATACGTATATATATATATATGATATAGTAAACAAATGCAGATATATGCCGATATATGCAGATATGAATTACGTGCAAATCACGAGTTCTGTGATGTGCTGTGCCAAGTAACCGAGGCTGACTTCTCCACGTTTCCACTTTCTAGCAGCTTCAGGATCTGGTCAGAAGAAACTCAAGCAAGTGACCCTTGAGCCATTTTGGGCCGTGAAATACAAGTTTCAACATGTTCAAGCTATTTCTTCCTTTTCAATATAGCATTTCATTGGCAAATGGCTGAACGAGTTTTTTACGTGACCTCAATGCTCGAATTGATGCGAACCAAGACACCATACGTTCTATCATCTTACGATTTCCCATCCTCAGCAGGAAAAAAACAGGATCAGAGAGATCATTTGCATCTTAAAGATTCCTGGAATTCATTGGATCTACCCCCACCCAGGATGCCAGTCATCAATAGGAATCCCCAACTAAACCTTTATTTGCCACTGGCATCCTGGGTGGGGGGGTAGATCCAAGGTATTCATATACTCCCTTTTTGGTGGTGATTTCAGCAGAAGCGACACAATAGGTGATCCTTCAAGACCATTCAATAGCGCACCTCCAGCATGAAAAAATCAGGCACGGGATGTTTTCTATGGGCCACGTGTTTAAGCTAGCTTGAAAAAAAACTAAGATAACGTATAATTTGGACTTCTTCGAATTTAGAATTCAGGGGTCAAAGACTATTTCGATCCTTGTAAATAGTACTTGTACAAATCAAATAACATGAAGTCATGTACATGATGCGGAGCATTAAATGTGAGCAAGGAGAAAGTCTCTAGCATCATGAAACAGTCATGAACATATCTGTGCTGCATCATCATCAAATATGAGAACAGATCATGTTCACCATCTGAACATTCGCATGGTGTGCATGCACATGAAACTGCGCAAACGCGCAAACTGCCCAATCCGCAGCACAATTCATATGAGTAAGAAAATACAATGCTGCTGCGACTTGAAGTTCTTGAAGTACAAAGAAATAGTCTATATATATATATATAGAAATAATTAAAAATACATAATAGTCAAGTAATTATAAAGTATGCACCAAATCCTCTACATGATACTCAAGATACTGCCATTTTTTGTTTCAACTATGGCTTCCTCCCCACCTTGTGGCATTCCAACCTTCCGTTCTTGCACTTTGGCAATCACTTCATCGACGAAACTCTTGAGATCCACCTGGGCACAGCACAGCAGGTGGGAAACTCCTGCTGGAACCGTTTAGCATCCATGGAACCCATGGAACCCATTAGCTGGATTTTTTCCAGCTGAAATGTTCAGCTCAGCTCAAGTCATACATCAGTCTTGGGGGTAGGTTGGTTGGAACTCGTGGGGTTTTTTTCCAATGGATAAACAGCTCAAGGGCTCATGGAGTGAATCATGGTGAATCATGGTGGATTTCAGATGGAGACCTTCTCAATGGCAAAGCGCGATTGTTCGGAGGTTCCGGAGACGCCAGATTCCTGCAAAATCAACTGAAACTTTCCGGAAGGCGCAAATGATGAAAGGACATCCAGGAACCCAGAAATTTGGTGATATTCCTATATATATACCCATATATATATATATATTCCGTATGTTTAGCATCATTTTGAGGGTACAGAAATGCTGAATGCTCCAACCATATTGAGCCCACACGCAAGTCCTGTATGACTTGCTGTTTCCTACATCCACATTTCTCGTGATGAGCCATCTTATCTTGGTGGTTTCGGGAGGAAGCCTTGAGTACAGCCGCGTTAAGACAGCTCTGATGGCGTAGCTGGTCTGCCAAGCGCAGGTCGCGGGCCCTCCATTCAGCCATCTCCTTGCAGCCCCGGCGTGGTGTCCGCTTGTTTTGGTTTCACCGAGTTTGAAAAATTATGTTACAAAAAAAAGGATCCGGAAAAGATAGAAAAAACAACATGGAAAAAAATGAACAAAGTTTGTATGAGAGTGTCAAGAGGTTTTTGTGAGGTTTGAACCGGAGAGTTAGAGAAATTTGGTCTTTTTGCATCTTTTTGCAGTTGACAAGTAAAAAAAAACAATATCTGCCAGTCTTGAACTTCTAGAATTGATACCGGCAAAAAAAAGAGATCTGAAAAAAAATATTCTATGGAACAAACCTATGGAAAACCACCAAGGCATTTTTGTGTCCTGTTTCAATTTCTGGATGTCCGAGGTAACCTCACCTTCCACCAAAGCTGACCTTCCACCAAGTAACTCACTCGCTTTTCGGAGGCAACTTGCAACTCATCACCCCATGGATGTATGATGGATCTTTTTATCATATTTGTTCTACTGATTTAGGAGCTCGTTTTTTTCAAAACGAACATGGCAAAAACATCAAAGTTGTGTGACCACAAAATGATTTTACGGTGATTTATCCATATCTACAAAGCCCTGGCCTTTGTCTTTGGATCTCTTCTGTGGCCTTTCAACAGGATAAGCTTTCAAAAACGGTCGAAAAAAACGGTCTAAATGGAAATTCTCCCCAAATCATCCATTTTAATAAGGTTTTCCATGATAAACCATCCATTTTGGGGTACCATCTATTTTTGGAAACACCCAAATGGAAAAAAATGACATAGCCACAAAATCTCATAGTTGGTGTCCCCAACCTTTTGGGTTGACATCTCCAAAACCTCATGATCGAATGCCTGCCTTAAATAAAATCCCGCGTTTAGGTACCAAATGTGTTGATACAAGTCGGTCAAGGTAGCAAAAAACAACCTGTTATTACCCTACTTTGAACCCTGAAATTCTGAGAAAACACTTCCTTTCACTTACCTTTTTTACTACCAAATGTTGTTCTGCTTTTTTACGGACGACGGACCATCTTATTCCACAGGTCGAAAAGCATGAATCGAGTAAACTCGGCAGGGTGTTTTTCGGGACTTGCATTTAAAAATCTTCAAAATACTTGTCATGTCGGAAAAACTTTTTTTCTGGAGCTACACGCTGTTAACGGTACCTTTTCCAAGGGGGCCCGTTTTCAGGTTCCAGCCGTTCATTTTTCGAGGTGTATCACTTGTTCACTTGCATGTCATGATCTGTGGAACATTTGCTTGTGACTCTCGTTGTAAACTCCTTACCAACCCAACCCTTCATTGCAATCATGTTCTGTACTTGTGCCTATCCATCTAAAAAAGGAATTTGTGAATCAGTGCGTCCACCTACTAGGCTCAACCTTCCATACAAAAAAAAACATAACACAAGAAAAAAGGTTCACAAATTTCCCAATATCTGTGAGTCCAGGCCTGATTGGCCAAAGTTTCCTGGAATTGGTGTTCCAAAATAGCCATTTTCCAAGTCATCAACGCGAAAGGCGAAGATTCCGATTGTTTGATGGGCTCCTGAAACAACCTTTTTTTAAACAACTCGGGACCTACACGTTTCTTCCATCTCAACTGCCGCAATATTGGTTCTAAATATTAAATATATCTATGTATCTATATATAAAAATATTTACATAGTATAGCATTTTTCATATATATATATATATCTAAGTAATTCAAAATATATCACGAAATTGGAGGTAAATGGTATAAGCACCAGTTGCAAGCATCTCATCAGGAGTCACACAATCTTGGTTGCTCAACAACAATACCGTTGTCTGTTTAGTCGTCCTTCAAGACGTCACGAAACTTCGTCTCCAAGGACTTCACATCAAAGGGTTTCAACAGAACGAAGTCCTCACGACTGGTCCCCAGATACCCTCCGCAGAACTGTAATTTTTCAGTTATAGCCCCTGAAAATCCAACGCTTTGAAGATGAAACTTTCCTTTTGGGATAACCAATTTTTCAGGGGCGTAGGGGCGTTGGCTGTTAGTTTCAGGCAGGGGCAAGTTCGAAGGCAGAAGCATCTTCAACGACTGTGGACAGTTGAAAAAAAACAGATAGTTACAATGGCCTTCAGCTTCTCATAATTGGGTAGTGATTCCAGGGCCAGCATGCCAGGTGCATCAACACTGAAGAGCATCACTGGTGGCTGACGCATCCGCTGAACACATGTGCAAACCTGGTGTCAGGTGACAAGGTTTTGGAAGTTGATGTTGAATGAGTCAAACTTCTCAACTTCGGACCTTGTGGTAAAGAACCAATGGTGTACGAGCATCAAGAAGAACTATATCTGGCGACTCCTGATTCAGGTCTTCCATATTGTTCGCTGACATCTTTTCATGCAAAAAATTGTCGTCACCTAGAAGCACCCAGCCTCTTTTTGCAGCCACTCCTGACCAATGCAAAGAAATTCGAAAAGCCACAGGGAAAGACGTAAGTCGTGGCCCATCTCATCCTATGTCACCCCTATTTCTACGGTCCTCAAAATTCATTTTCAAAGGTAGTGTATATGTGAATATCATATTTCATGATGATATCACGATGTTTCATTGACCGTCATCGACCTGTTGGAGGGTTCCTAAGTGGCCTTTTTTTTAAGTTCATACACATCTGCAACATTCACTGAGATGTTTTTTCACCGCGATTTCACTGAACCACAAAAAAACATATTTTTTCATGGGAAGCCGAGGGTACCCCACCAATGCCGCCACCCCCTCCAAGGAAATAGGGCCTTAATCAGACCTTATTGGGGGATGCATCCCTTAATAAGGCCGCCCTTGGACTCCCATGAATTTTCTCTGCGAATGAAGGCACTTCGACTTGGCTGACGCCGGCAACAATTTCATACTTCTCTGCAAAGGATTCTTTGCAAAGAAGCTGAATCTTGGCATCCAAATCCACATGCAGGATGACGGGCCTGAATCGTGCCATCCCAGATTCATTTCAACAAAAAAACACAAGTCTAAGTGACTCTCAGATTGTACAATACCAATGTTACATATGTTACACTCCGCAAAAAAATCGGATTTTTCATGGGGAATCATGCCTTCAATTAACATGGATCCATGTTCATCTTCCAGGCGTCAAATTTGCATGCTGTTTCCTCACACATCTATGCCTTGCCTCAGCTTCTGCTTGCGCGGAGGGGATGGTGATGATGCAGCCACTGGCGCGGGTCCACTTGGGCCTTGAAGCGGAACGCGAAGAGATGGACACATCAAGAGGGTGATGTTTGATCGTTTGATGAAAACCAATTCGTTTCTGTATACTCAAATCGTTGGCTTGGAACTTCTCGGTTTTTTGTGTGTTTAAATTGTGTTTCTAACACTCAAATCTATCAAAAATTCAACATACCATCCACAAACAAAAGGTACCCCAAACTACTAAAGTCATGCAGTTTGTCCAAGTTGCTGCAAGGGTCCTTCTCAACTTCACCTGAAAAATCATGGATCAATCAATCATTTAATATAAATCTATCCAAATCAAACAAATCGTTGCGACGTTTTCATGACCAAAAGGGCGCCCCTCAGCTGGTGACCATACTCAGCTAGGCAAGGCAATCGGATGAGGAAAGTTGAACCTGCTTCGCTTGACCTCTGTGTTTTTTTTTAAGACAAAGGCAGCTACTGAAACAGCTACCAACTTTGGAGGAGACTTTAAAAGTTGAAAGGTGTTCTCATGTTATTCAGATAGGAATTGTATGTTAAATATTCCTACGGATAAATTTTAGAGTAATATCGTAATATCTCACAAAGTTGAAGTGTCATGATTTTGGGAGGATTCCGCAAAATAAACACCTGTAGCCTCAAATGGAGTGAATCTTACACATAAAAGTAATCTGTGCTGTGACATTGCAGCGTTTCTTAGTACCTCTACTGAAGAGATCATTGGGACTCTGATTGGACCTTTATCTCCAATTATTTTCAAGACTGAATCACTGACAAGGCTGCGGGGAGTCTCTTTCCAACATAACAAGTGGAAACTGGAAACTGTCGACCCTTCCTGCGAAGCAGGGTTTCCCCCGGTTTTACTGAGGGTTTTTGGCATGGAGCTACAACAGCCAAGTAGCTCAACGGTTAAGCTTCCACGATGGAGTTCCACAGTTTCCTTGCAAACGGCCTGAATGGGGAAACCGCGAATGTTGCGAAACCCGAAGATGGAGAATCATCCCGTTGGTGAATCACAAAATGACCAAGTACTACAACATTGTTGAATCAATACAAAACGTGTGTATATATAATATAAACCAATCTGAATCTAAAAGATTAACAAACCAACTTGCGTGCTTTTACTTATCATCTCTGTGCTTTGATTCAGCGAAGCAAAAAAAAAACTCTCCGATCTGTTTTAGATCTGAGAACCCACACCAGGCCCAATCCGGCACCCTGGACCCACGGCCATCTTGCATGGTTTTGTTGGTAAAATGAAAAGGTTGAAGTTGTGAAAACTACCCTCCTGTCAACTAATGCACTTTCGAAGATGATGTTTCTTTTCCCCAGGTGGGATATGTCAGTTCACTGGAGGGTACCAAGATTTTTGTAGTTTCCCATGTTGTTTTCATTGTCTTCTTCCAAAACTTGGACAACTTTTCATGCTTCAAGTCACAAACTCGGAACTGTTGGTAACCCCGAAGAGTAAAGGTTGATATCCAAAGTCAAGGTGGACCTATCATTTAAGACCACAGGAATTTCTTAGCCCATTTTTTGGAGGCTTAACATTGAAGCAAACAGAAGGAGATCTACAAACCGCCCATGTAATTTTTCACGCCAAAAATGGAGAACTGGAAACCCTAGGCGGGTCTCCCTTGCTGCTGTCAGGTCACACCCAACCCGAGCCGTAGCCTGAAATGTCTGAATTTGTTTCGCTCGGTCTGGATCCGTTCGGAATGGCCGGAGAATCTGGGACATGTTCTGAATCCCACATCCTTGGTGATTCGGATGTAACACGGAATTTCCAACAAAATGTGGTGATGAAAGAAGATTGGATGAAGATACATGTAAGATGTTTTCAATATAGACCTACAACTTGAACATAATGTGGTGTTTGACCATGCATGCGTGAGAGAAACAGATGAAAACATACACCTCAATACAAGCTCGCGATAAACATATATCATATATGCAATATACGTATACTGTAATATACATATACATAAATTACATATGCATATACTATATACTCAATCTACGTCCAATCGGCAAGAAAGGAAAAATATGAAAGAAGTCATGCAGGCGAAATGCCAGTATCTGCAATTCGCAGCTCCAGCTCCTCACTTTCGTTCACATGTTCAGCAGAGATTGTCACCTTGAGGTTGTGAGAATCGTCAAACAGATTGGTGGTGGATCTACTCACTTTTCGAATTGAATCGTCCCAAAGGTGTTTAAGATCTGAACTTGAACAATCCCTACTGTCTGCAAGGCTCAGGAAAACGTTGATCAGAATCAAGCCACATTACTACCAAGAAGTCAAAAAAAACACCGGTCGCTGCTTCCGTAAAGTAAGCATGAGTTTTCTGTGGATTCACGATTCATTGATCGAATATTGACAAGAAGTAGTACATGTAAGATACAGAGGTCATGAGCAAAAGAAAACATTCCACCCTCCCACTCTCTGTACATTGGACAATGAAAAATTTTGCACTCTCAACAACTCCTACCATTCTTGAAGATGTTGTTTCGGAGGATGTTTTTTTGCTCCAAGGCGCTGTTCCCATGGTGGTAAATTTGCATGCATTTGTGATCAAGTTGTAGAGGAGATCCAGAAACTTATGACGGTCTCCCAACCTAAACATCGCAGCTGAGATGTTTGTTGCCCAAAAAAGCCATCGAAGTCATCATGAAACAAAAACATCCCGTAGTTCATTCCTTGTTCTTTCCTTGTTCTTTCTTGTTCTTTGCGTGTTCTGTCTTGTTCATTCCTTGCCGCTACTGGGTGGAAACAGCATCCCAATTATGTCTACATATCCATATTCTATAATCTGTATATATATATATACGTATATATAATATATATTATATTGCATTGTATATGTATATACAGAATCTCCAAGGCTTGATGACTCTTCCAAGAACATCAAACAACATCTTCTTTGATTTAAACATCAAGGGACTCGCCAAGACAAAAAGCCCGGAAACGACAAGCTTTCTTGGAGATACGTTTCAACCCTCAACTGCAACCCAATGGCACAAGTGGAATCTGTGTCATGTCTTTCAGCTTGTTCTTGAGCTCCACACCTGCATCTGACAGAAGGGCTGAATCTGAATAGAAATTGCTTTTTTTTTGGTGGCAATTTATTTTTTATTTTTTGAGCCCTGTTTGGCAATGTTTGGAATAGATATGCTTCTTTGGTAGGAGTCATACATGTCATACCCATGACCCATTTGGGTGAATACAAACAGACCCACCACCAGGTCGCTCACATCACCAGCATGAATGGAGAGCGGAAGGCATCAATGGATATCAATAGCAGCTAGGAGGAACCCTGGTGGCAATCTTGAGCACTAGGATTGCTTGACCTATGCCATCCTTCTACATCTTCCATTCAAGCCTGGCTTCACCAGTGGGGCATGAGATCTGTCCACTGCCGCATTGGTCATGACAAAGACTTCTTCCACCAGCTCCGCAAAATTCACCTGACGAACCCCCAACCTTTTTCTCAACAAAAGTCAACAAATCAGGGTGGTATCCCAATGCAATTGCAGGAACTGATTATTGTAGAGACCCGTTAAAGAAATCTGTTGAAGATCAATCTTTGACGCCAAATCATCAAACTCTGCAAGCAAAATCTATCTATACACCAAAGGTGAAATCCAATACATGGCACATTTCTCCGAAGGTCAGTAGCGGTATAGTCGGGTATAGTTGTAGTTGAGTATGCCGCTCTGTTTTGGATGGGTGATTTGTTTTGTGTTTGTTTTAGCGGATAAGTAGAACCAACCACTATTCTGAACATTCTAAACATTAAAGACATCTGTCCCTAGTCAAAAAAAGATCTCCAGAAAAGTGAGGGAGAGAATTACTACTGCTGAGTGACAAAATCCGATTATGCACTTGAGATGATGAAGATCCTACTATAATTTGCAAGGTTCTGCAACGATCCCACATGGTAGGGTTTGATATCTCCATCTACCATTTACCACTTGTACAATTCCCGTGCTATTAAAAGGCGTTGGTACATGGGTGGTGTAGAAGGTTAGAGCCGTAACCACCAAACCGAGCTAGTGCTAAACTTGCCAATCGAAATTGCTTCGTAATTTTGAAATCTTAGAACAAGCTCAAACGAACTCACTAACCCCAAAATACAACAAATCTCCCAAAAGGGCATTCTACATGATTACACTACTACGATACCAGTCAAGAGAATATTTCTCAAACGAGAATTTATATCACTACCCTGAAAAAACATGGAGACTGTGATTAGGCATTTTTTCTCAAACCTTGCATCCCGGCTGTTCATATCTTTCCCAACCTTGGCTTCTTCAGGTGCTTCACTAAGGTCCATGATGTTAGTTACCAGGTCCTGGTGTCTCCCACACGGTCTTTGTTGGTGCTGAAACTTTCAGCACATGTGCAGCACCCGAAAATGGTGGTGAAAAGGTGGCCGATGTTGAAAAGAACAAACACAAAACTCGAGAGATGAGAAGCAAAAAGTGCAACTATATGAATTTAATAATATAAGTTTCCGCGGTTTTCCTTCCTTTTGAAAAAAGATGCGGGTGTGAAGTTTTTTGAACCATCTGGGGAAAAAACAGAAAAAGGATGAAAAAGGTATGTTTTTTCCCTCTTGAACATGTCCATGGATTCCATGGCTATCGCTTTGAAAAAAGGTAACCCCAGTCCAGCAATCTTGAGGAGCTGCTACGAAGGACTCCGAGCCTCCAGGGTCACTTCGGTGGCGTCTTTCTCATTGAAGAAATCAGCAAGCTCAGATAAATCAATCAAACATCCTCCGGATCAACATATCTTTCAAGAATAAAGCACGCATGTCATTTCTTCTACCAAAGTGCGTGTTTTTGCCCACCCTTTCCTGGAAAATGTTGGAAAAAATTGACACAGTTCAAGCAAACTGCTGCCAAAAAACTGTTTTTTCATTGGAGCACTCAAGGCCGGACTTTTGCACAAGGCGGTAGTGAGTCCCACCATGCCATTCAAAGGTGACCGTAGCTCTTGGGTTACCTCATCGCGCGGGCTTTTCCATGCTGGGAAACGTCGTTAAAAAGAATGGAGCGTTTTGGAGTTGCAGTCATGTAGAATTGGTTATATTAAAAATGTATCCAAATTTATATGATGCATGCACTATCCTGCAGTATAATATATATATATATATAC
Source organism: Breviolum minutum Mf 1.05b.01 (assembly GCA_000507305.1). NCBI lineage: Eukaryota > Dinophyceae > Suessiales > Symbiodiniaceae > Breviolum > Breviolum minutum. The sequence continues at coordinate 50,542 of DF241730.1, forward strand.
TAAATATACCCTACATCATCCTATATATCAGATTCCATCTTTGACCTTGGCTATTTGGTTACCAAAACTAAGAGAAAGTTGACGATTTCATCTCCCTGCTTTTTCAATGATCCACCAAGTCACTAGGGACGTCAAGCGGTTTTGCATGTCCTAACATGTCCCCGATCCCAGCCGGCACTTTTGACTCCATGATGTTCCTTTTCCTAGGATATGTGAGCGTTCCCTGGAAGGTAATCAGTTCTTCAATTCTTATCCCAACTTTAAAAATGTTGGCCTTCACCAAGCACAAGTCTACAAGGAAGATGGTAGCACACTTACTCCAACTGTCATTTAAAAAAACTCGTTGTTTAAAAGTGAAAAGCAAACTCAATCTCAAACATCAAAATAAAATTCCATTTCCCACGATTTATATCTGTTCATGAGAGTATGTTTCAAAAAAAATCTCCAACTACACCCCGGAAAACTACCATGACAATGGAAAATCACCATTTTAACAGGAGATACATCTACAAACTCTTGTTTATCTAGTCATGTTAGTTTTCAGGGGGAGTAAATATCCCATCTTCCCAAAAAACCCCAACTCTTTACAACTGTCCTCCACCAGCTTTTGTTCCAACGAAGATATGACCAATCCCAGGACGTTGATCACATTTTCGTTGCGCACAAGACTCAAGAGCACAGGGAGATGGACATCATCCTGTTTTGCGATCCCACAGGTGATATGGACAGTCATTGCGACTGGAGATCATAGGTGGTTGATGCTTGAACTTTATCAGATTGATTCAAAAACGGTGTGTTTTTCGATAGAAATCTAATACTCATCATGTTTCTGCAAAAAAACTTGGAGAAACTGCCGGGGAAAAAAAAAAACACAAATATCTCATGACCAAACCCTCTGGTCGGCCTGACACTTCATGGTAGCTTCGAAAAGTGCCTCAGATGGTGGCCTTAGACAGGGTCTAGTGGTCCCAACCGTCCGGTCCGACGTCATCCGTTATAGTGATTCTTTAATAGGGATCCTCATCAAACGGTTAAATTATATTCAAATATAATCAAAAAAAAACTGGGAATCCCCAAAAATATTACAATTAGCCAGGTTTTTCTTTCATTGGTCAAATGGAAATGGAAGCCATACATTGTAAGGACAGAAATAGCTCCTGATCACCTATTCGGAATAGAAGACTAGTTCTTCTCCGTATTGTTCCTCTGCAAGTACACTGGAACCCTAAACAGCCATTTCTTTAATGGATCTTTTGTCAAATGACCATTTCCCATTCGTAAAGGTTTGGAATCATCCGACTGAAACAACCAATTTCTAAAGTGGATGTTTCGGGTGCCAGGTAGTACGTATATATTGGATGCATCATATAATGCCAGATGTTCTGCAATTCTTGTATCCTGGTCCTGTTGTATGTATTGCATTGGATGTATATTATCTGTACATGTATAACATACGCTTCCCGAAAATTTGATGGAACAAATGATGCTTAATCGAAACAGGTATCTTCAGAGATTTTTTCGAAATTTCACCCGGAGTCAAGTTGCGATGTGGCGCACTTTGTGAAGACTTCATCAAATTGCTTGTTCCGTCGGACGACGAGCTTCTGGATCTTGGGAAGGTCTTGACCTCGGCTGTGGACGTCAGATCGTCCCCGTGAAATCCTGGTTGGTGGATTTCAAGCTCATTCCCATTTCGAAGAATCTAAGAACACTTTGAGTAGTAAGAAAACGTGTAAAGTGTTACACCACAAAAACTATACAATAAATATTAGGTATGCTTTTTTCTCTGAATTTCTATGAATTGTGAACACAATTATTGACTAAGCTCTGCAGTTTTGTACACCATTTCCCTCAAACAACCTTTGTGCTTCACCCACACCAACTCAGCCCAGGCACCGTCAGAAAAAAGTTCCTGAGCTGAGCGCAAGCTGAGTGAGAATCACTACAAGGTGGGCCTTGGATCCACTGTTTTTCAGTGGAGTTAAAAACCCCCGTTTTAATGGCCGAAAATAAATGGGTAACTGAGGTCATATCCGAATCCCTACTTGGCTTGGGGTTATAACTGCAGTTTAAACTGCTAGGGGCCCACCTTGTACCAGCTCTGATTTCTTAATTGTCGCAAGGTGTCGGCAGCTTTTTCGTTCCATCCTCAGCAGGAGGAATGCCAGATTTTAGACGAGTAAGCTACTTGAAAGTTGCACAAGCCAGTCAGCAACAGAAAATCGGAAAACCCTCATCTGACACAAACCAACGAAAAAAGTGTTCAAGTATTTTGGATGCATCTATAGATGATAAACAATCAACATTTTTTGGTTGCTAAGTAACCCAAAATCTGACCATCGAGAGAAACCTTGAAGAGCAAGATCTTTGCAGATTCAATTGTTGTTGCAGCATCTTCTTGAGAGATCATACCTGGCAGAAATTGATGCGAAAATTAATATGCAGAAGTCGATGAGCTGCAGCTAGAGGATAAGGAAATTGGATCGACCGATCTATATTCCCACTTTTTGTCCCATGAATATGGTAGATGGACCAGTAGGTTGGATTAGAATCTTAGAATCGGGTTTCTCATTGAAAAAACACTGAATTCGTAGAACTTTTTTCACATTCCCCACATGTGAAGAGTAGCAAAGTCACACTGCAAAACTGCAAAGCGGCCTGAGATTCTGCGTTAGCCGCAGCATCAACCCAGGCTCTCGCTGGCGCGTTTGGCCGACTGCCATGCGGCGGCGGGGAGGCGGACCGCCAAAAGATGGATGTCGTGCTTGGTGAAATGATATGAAAGTGTCTTGCTATTAGCATCTGCCAAAAATTAAAAAAAGAAAAAAACGCAAATGTGGGGGTTGATGTCACTTTGTTGGAACACAATCAATTGCGGAATCTTGAAGAAATTTGCCACAAAGTCTCAGTTCACCTGTGGAAAAACTAGACCAAGACTAGGACAAGAATATTCTTCACAGACCAAAACTGGACCAGATCAAATAATTCTTCACAGCTACTGCCTGGTAGAACTTCAAAGCTTGGGCCAAAAAAAAGGGCGGTTTCAGTCCAAGGATCCAGGGCACTCAAATCACATCAACTCAGCACCTAACTGCGTCACCTATACGACCTATCCCTGAGAGTCGCAACGGAAAATACTTTTTCTGTCGCAAGCGTTTCATTCGACCGGGCTGTTCAGTCGGCCCCCGAGTCCTATGTGGGTCGGAAGGTGGGAAAGCGTTCTTTCAAAGACTCCACCAAAGGTTTGTATTGCTTTCGAACCGAATGAGAATTAATCAAATTCACATCATGAATAAAACGAATATCATTTCCATTCTTGTAGGATGTTGGATGCTCCAACAAGAAAAGAGCTTCACGTTCTGAAAGCGTTGTAGCTTGTACCCGGGTCGATGCTGGTAAACGGTTAGAGTTCATCAAAGCCACTTCTCTGCAGTTAACGACAGGGGGTTCACGTTCAGCTGAGGCTTCCAATCGGTATGTCCTGTTCCCGGTGTAGTGTAACTTCACAAATCCAAAGGATTTCAAGCAAATGCAACGAAAATGGAGAAAATCATAACCCATGGAATAGTAGTCGATGTTGCGAAGGGTAAGGCTTGCAATCCTGGTGAAGGAGCGCCAACCTCTAGAAAACTCTCTCAATGGAGATACAATGGTCAGTGGAATGGGACGTCGTTCTTCATCTTCTGTATCACTTTGATCACGAACAGATCTTTCAGCATCCATCAAATCAATATCAAGGACTGACACCTGATGAAATGCAGGGGGAAGACGACAAAACTTCCATTTGCAATCCTCACGAAGGCGACTGGCAGAAAACCAAGAGGCCCTTACAAATCGGAGCATACCTTGACATTGGAAGCGATTCATCACTAAGGGATCCCAAGCATCACCACATTGCAAGACTTCATGAAAACCCCGGCAAACACGCATCGCTGCAAGCTTGGTCGAAAGATCCACAAAACTCAAGACCGAGGACATCAAGTTGATATTCAATAAACCAACTCCTTTGATGAGCCATATACCATGAGGACCTGAATCTCTGAAAATGTGGAAAAAATGCGGAAAAATGTCATGAGTTTCAAAGGCAAGAATTCTAAATTCTAAACATGAATATACTAGAATACCAAAAAAACAAAACCATGAAAAATATCAAAATCCACAAACTTTCACAGTTTGCCCACTTTTTTCGTTGCCCCGGGAAAAACGCCTTGTTTGTAGCGCAAACGCCTGCGCACCTTGGGTGGCCAGGCCGATTCGATCACCTCGACCAACTTGGCCTTGCGCTTTTTCTTTTTGCCCTCGACAAACTCGGTGCTCATCGTGGCCAAGATTTGCGCGAAGGCTGTGTCACGTTTCACCTGCCGAAACGTCAGTTTCGACCTTTTTCTTCGTTCAAAAAATCATGTGCAAAAATTGTGATGTGTTTTTTTTTCAAGCTCTTAGGCGAGGTGTCCATGTTTTCCGATGCTGCTCTAGCAAGATCATAGAAGATTTAGCATAAAACCTTATTTAGATACAGTAAAACATATGAAGTCATAAAAGCATGATTCTGGACAAAAACCTGGACATCTTGTTCGTTATCTTTCATCCAGCACCTCGGCTTGCAACGACTGTCGCAACCGCTTTGCCACACTGGGGCAACTGATCAAGGAATGCCAAAGACGTGCACTTTGAGAGCAGCGCTTCAGAAATTTGGAAGCTATTCTACAGGTCCTTTCTGAGACATCCTTGTCTCCATCTGCTTGCGAATCCTTCTTGTCTCCATCTGCTTGCGAATCCTTCTCCATGGCAAATCCGCACGTCGTGACTTTCTGTTTGAATTTGTTTGTAGCTTTGGAGGTGTTTTCTCTTAGATGTGATTCAAGAAAAAACACTGGTGGGTTACATCTGCTTGCTAGTAGCTCTGGGTATCCTTTTGTGTCAACGCATTTAGACAGAGCCATCAGTATACACTTCTGAAGCTGTGATGTCCATATAACAAGCAAATGGCACATATCATTCGTGAATGGTCGTGAATTGTAGTGTTTCATTGTTTTATCAATCTGAAGTTGGGCAAATCCTTGATCGCAAAAAGTCCAACTAAAAAAGTTCCACCAAATCCCAAAAAGCAGTCTTTGTCAGAGTCAAATGTCATGAAAATGTCAGGTCATTTTGGTTGGTTCCAAATTATGTTCCATTGAAGTCATGATCTCAAATCGCCGAAAACCCCGGAACCTGCACTGGCGTTGGACTCCGAAACTTTTGTCTTGCAAGTCCTGCAAGAAACCAACACTGAGCCAAAACTGCAACTTTTTTGTTTCAAGGAAATAATGATCACTGTTTGCCAAAGCAAAGGATATGGAAAAAATCATCCAAAAAATCAGGTGAAAAAACCCAGCCTACCATCAGCTTTGGATGCAGTTCGAACTGAGCCCAGTCAGAAAGTTCTGCAGAGGCTAACTCCTTGATTCGACAACAAAGATGAAGCTTCCAGCTACAGAATGGTAAAAAACAAAGGGAGGAAACCATCTGGATATCTCGTGGAACGAAACATTTCACGTTGAAGCAAACAGCACCATTGGAAAAGACCATTGGATTGGATTGTTTTCTTGGTGTCAAAAAAAAGTTACACTCAGGAAACTCTAAAATACCTCTGCAATACACCCCTGGTTTCCATATTTCCAGGCATCCCCAAACCCACCAAATGAATACTTCAAGAAACCTGGAAAACCATCAAATCAATATCATTTTTTTGGGAGGGCAAGGGGGTTAAGAAAGAACCTTGACCGATGTATGTATCTGTATGTAGGTACAAGAAATGAATAAACAAAACATGGAATGTTTACAGTACTGATATGATGTTTATGATTGTTTATGTACAGTATCTGATGATAGATTTCTGTACATCTCACGCAAAAGTCCTGCTTCGCGTGAAGCACTTGTCATAGAAGAACCAACCCAAAGCCCCAAATACAATCTAGCATGTATGACGTGTTGATTAAATTCAAGTAGTTAATTTAAATGATGCTCATGGGCGATATTTTGTATCTTACGTGTATTTCAAATGTTTCAAACCTTCCAAAATCATCGAGACGTTCATTGAAATGATAACCCAGATCATTCTAGATCTGGCTCTCTATTTTCACACGGGAATCTCAAAAACCAAAATGCTCACAACTTTCCCCTGTGTTTTTTGGCGGCTTCCAAAAATGCCGCTGGATCGGCTCCTCTTCTTGGACCTCCGCTTTCCCTCGGAGTTCTTCCAACTCCTCGCCCAATTTCCACCATTTGAGACTGCGTGACATGACGTGAACGAAGAGGGTGGAAGAGCTGGGCCTTTTTCAAACGCTCGTTCTCTTTGGACAAGTCCTGACAATGGAGGAAATTTTCTCTATTGAAATTCTCTGTATCGAATTCTTCCACACTGATGATTGAAATCCGCTTCTTGATCAGTGCCTCTGGTGCTTCCTTTACCTGTACAGCTGTTTTTGTTTTCTTCCTGTCACGATTTGGAAGGCATGGCCCAGGGCGAGATGCGAGCATGCGTTTTGTCGGTGAAGGATATGGGACATCATACTCTCATTCAACTGCCATTTGCTAAGGAATGTTCAAGAGGGAATAGACTGAGTACCCCCTCCCACAGCTCTTAGGACATGGCACAGTCAGGTGGAAGTCACCCTATGTTCTACCACTATGACTCCATGACATCAAATGTTATAAATGCTGCATACATTGGCAAAAAGGTTCCCATCTGTCATAGATCACAACAGGTTCCCAGTTGTTCGCTCATCAGGCGATTCCCGCAGCTGTGGTAAGGCGCCTCTTCTTTTTAGCTGGCAACTTGGTAAGGCCAGCATACTCCACTCCAATCTGGTGAATCAAGAGATTCGCAACGGATTCATTAAGTATAAAGGTAGGGTACCCGTAGGTCAAGTTGACAAAGGGTTCAACACATTTTAATACATTTTAATACCAGGGTAGGTACTTCAAGGTAACTGTCGAAGCCGAATCTCGCTGAAAACCCATGAGTCGGTAAAGAATATCATCAAATTGGATCGATCCTCTCCCCCTTTGCAACGTCCAGGTCCTTGTCATCCACCTTGTCAACTTCTCCCGCCTCATCAGGATCTGCTTCTTCAATGAAGAGACCACCTTGTCCTTCAAATTCCTGAGCAGCGGAATTTGGACCAAAAATCATGTGGGACTCGAAATACAATTCTGGGAAAATTAAGCACTATCCTTTTAGCAATCAAAAAGAAGTTGTTGAAATTTGCAGCTGATCCATTTGGATCTTTCGACCTTCCACGGGTTATTTCACGTGTGGAAACTTTGTGGAACCTCGCCTTCATCATGTCTAAGTCCAACTGTACAGACTTCCAGCCTTGCCAACTTGAGGCACCAACAAATGTCAGTAGGAAAATGTCATAAAATCGCTTGGTTTCTTCAATGGGAACCTCCCATAACAAGCGATTTTCATAAATCAGCGTCCGTCGAGGCCGATAGGCAACCAGCCGAGCTTGTTTCGAAGCTCAATGGATTGAAAACAGGTTTGCAGCATGGCACTTTTCACCAAGTTGGGGTTTTTTCGGTCCTGTTTTGGCAAAGGCCACCGAAGGCTTTCTTGTTTCCTGGGTTTCCATAGTAGGTTCACCGTATCACATGAACGAAGTACATTAGCCGCAGAACATACCGGAAATTCAAGTGACAACACTGCCACAGTGCTAATGGGCCTCTGTGCTGCCATCAGCTTTAGACTCCTCAAAGGATGATTTCCAAGGAAAGGATATATATATATATATAACTGACATCTTTTATCATGGGGATATCAATAAATATATCATGGGTTATAGAATATCAATGGATATCATGAGAGTTTCAAGAACTTACTTGCATATCTGATATGAGGTCAGGTTTGTTTCACCCAAAAAAAAACGCCGGACTCCCGGATTCTTGGAGGTGTCTAAAGAGTCGTCTCCTCCCGCCGCCGTTTCTTCTTCACCATTGCAAGAACGCCAAAAGCGAATCTGGTTGCTTGAGACACCCAGTCAAATGATATTATATAGAACTATATATATACAGTGGTCAAATAGAAACATTTATTCAAGTAGAAACAAACAATATCAGAAACCATCACCTATGGAAAATTCTTGTTGACTCACAAAGAATATTTGCTGATGAATGGCTGATGCTACTATGACTGGTTCTATGTTTTTTGTTGCTAGCATATTAATTGATGTGCTCGGAGTGGAAGAAAACGAATCAAACCTTTCATCTGACAGGACTGATAAAGTGCTGCTCTCAATAGTTTGCACGGGTAACTTCGGTTTGTTGATCCTTTATTTGAAAGCTGCAGAAAAAACGCAAAAGTCAAGCCAATCATGTGGCTGTTCCGCAACAGAACAAAGTAAACTTAGGTCACAAATCACAAATGCAACGTCTCACCTCCCGTTTCTGAGCAGAAATTCTTCTTATCAAATTGCTGAACAGATTCCCCCCCCCTTTTTTTCTTGGATTTTTCGGCACTGGCGCTTTCCGTTGTCGGAGGATCATTTCCACCTCAGGATTGCTATGTATAGCAGGGGTAAGGTCCTCCAACAGCCTGGACTTTGAGGGGCGGGGATACCTAGGGTACTATAAACCCTTTAACTCGTGGTAAGTGACGGAAAGCTGAACCAACAGCAACGACAAAAAACCTGGTTTCAGCTTCAACAGTCAAAGCAACCCCGATGAGCATGGAGACAAACACCACATGGAACCAGTGGATTTGAACACGCGTCACTCTCAAACATCCCAAAGGGGCACATTCAGGCAGAAACCATGTGGGTTTTTGTGAGATGTTTTGCTTCCATAATAGCAGACAGATCTCAAAACATCACAACTTTCAACAAGACAACAATGCCTTTCAGAGCGATCGTCAAGTAAGAGTCATCATCTGAGTTCATAAGATCTCCAATTCCCGTCAATGTGTTTCATCCTGCAGGCATGGAATTCTATGTTGCCATCAATGGAAAAAGCCATCATTTTTCCAGCAAAAAGGCCTTAATTCTAGTACAACACGACTCTTTGAAAGGAACAAAAGGATACAAACGGAGCAAAGTAACAACCATTTGGATGTTTCCGAAAATAGTGGTACCCCCAAATCATCCATTTTGATAGTGTTTTCCATTATAAACCATCCATTTTGGGGTACCCCTATTTTTGGAAACACCCATTTGAATGTACAGACTGCAGTGACTGCAGTCAGTTGGGACATTGGAGTGATAGGTGTCATAGCTGTGATAGCTACACAGCTGAGAGCAACAGGATGAAGCTACTTTGCATTCTGATATGTACATGGAAACCATTACTAAGGCCATGGTTTTACTGGATGTTTCTTTCTGAAGCAAGCATTTCAATCCAATGATGTGGAATTATCAAACTGAAAACCATCTCTCAGTAGATGTTCTAGGCACTTCAGATATTGCATTTCATGAAATCTGGTTCGTTTTGCTCTTGCACAAACACCCTGCCATTGTTAATCTACTTATTCCCGAATGCCAATACACATTTGTTGTGCTACGCTGCACTGCGCACTGCTCGAGAAAAATATACCCACGCCAATCAACAACCCTTATGCCCACGCAATCTCAGACACCATGAGAAAGGATGCAAGGCAACGCAAGGAAAGGTCCACAAAAATCTGACACCAACATAGAGGTGCCGCAGATCAAGCACTGCCATCAACCACTCCATCAACCCTAGACGACTTTCAGCCTTGCCCGATGAACTCTTGATGCCTCTCAGTGGTCTTCGTCGTCATCTGCTGAATTTTCGAAAACAGCCTTCTGATCTCCAATTCCCTGTCAATTTGATGTCTCATCCTGCGGGCATCCTGCTATCATTCTGACTGCTCCCCCAAGTTCTTGGCCTTCTGAGCAGGAAGAGGCTGAGTTCATCTGCAAAACGTGGCACACATAGACACAAGCACACGAAAATTGACAGAGATTCTGAACTGCTAAAAGGACTTCATACTTGATCATCACTGACTAGGCCAAGAAGTGAACAAATACCATCAAATACCTACAAAAGAAAACATAAACTAGCACCAATCCTCCTTATATTCTTTCTTTCCCAGTCTATCAATAGACTTTGCCCCTAGACATGCTTTACAAAACAAAAACTCGGCCAAAGCAGCCGCCTCGTCATCAGAGCCGTACCTGACGAGATGCAAATCTGCACTCGAAGGTTTTTTTTGGCTCAAAAAGTTTGGAGCACTCAAAGTCCTCATCCCAATAAAGCCTTGGATCAAATCTACAGTGCTGATCTGGAGGTTAATTAGTTGGTTTGTTGGTTCGTTGGTTGGTATGAATTTGAGGGACACACACAGTTTCGTGAATATTGCGATCTCCATAACGAAACCACCACCTCAAGTTTGTCGCTGCAAAAAATCGCAACAAAAAACCGACATCTGCCTTCCTTGCTTCTTCCTCAACTCAGGTTGAAACGCAAAAATGTGGTGGCTTGCATCTTGGGAGAGCCTCATCGCAAACTGTACCTGCCAACAAAAAATGACTTTCAAAATGACAAACCTATGGCCTCTGTGATCTGAGATAACTGTGCGACCACATGAACCAGGTGAAAGTGGACGCTTTCGATTCCAGTCTCATACGGGCTGCGATTTTAGGACAGCCTAAAATTCTGATTGCCATGGAAAAACATAAGATTGCAATGAGGGAAAGCTTCGTTTCCGCTGTATCATTTTGGGATGACCAAAAGCTGGTTCAGTGAATGCGTCAGACTTATTTAAGGCTTATCGGCAAAAGCACCTCCACGCCACGTATGAGATGACCGTCTCGAAGAAGGCCAGCGGTTTTGCCCAAGGGCGTTCGAGCAATCAGCCTCCTTCCAAAGCAATCAACATATCGTCATACCCTTGAAGTTCAACATCCTGACAATGAGTCAACCATCAGTTTGGGGGGAGCATCATTTTCAACTTCCAATTTCCACGCGAATTTTCTTTGTCAGACTTCACTGTACTGTGAAGAGTGTTTTCTCATCAATTTCTCGGTCTTTTAGTTTTAGCGCTGGCCTGGCATCAGAATTGATCTCCCTGACTGCTATCTCCTCAGTCATGGGTGAACAAATGGATGGTTGCTGCAGTGATTCAAATCATGTGAAGTGGTAAAAAGTGTTCTGTGCACGTAAACAATTCCAAGTAATGTCTTAGGAGTTTTGATGGCTGAAACTGAAAAAAAAATAAAAAAAATCAAACTTCCAAAAAAAATCTTTGCCCAAAACGGAGAGCACAAACACGGACCAATTTCACGAAACGGTCACCGTTCCTACGGTGTTGTTTTCCTTCCAAGCATCGCCCATGATTTCATTGCCTGCAAGCAAGAACGACTCCAGCGACTCCAGCACATAAACCAGATGGTCTACCTGGGATCAATGGAGATTTTGTGCGCCCAAAAAAAGGGGTGGATTACTGGAAAATCAGGGCCTTGATTCCTTATTTTGTTATTGTTGTTTTGTGCATGGAGTTCCAAGATTCCCTTGATCCCTTGCCTTCACTTGAGCGCTCAGAGGCTTATTCTCCTGAAAATATCGAAACCAAATCGGTGGCGTAGCTGATTTAGCGTTAGAAAGCTTTGCAAGGCATGCTGCTATGGTCAACACAAGTGATGTATTTACATGTACTTCTTATGCCTAAATCATCTACAGGTTGGAATACTGCGAATTCTACGAAAACCCATCCATCCACAAACTTCACAAACTGCACAAACCTCAGCAACAGTGCAAAATCCCGACCTGAAAATCCCAAATCGTATCGAAGGGTTGGGCGACAGCACGGCAAAGAGCTTCTGGCGCGCCAGCAGTGAGTCCAGATAAAGCCTGCCAATTGGATCCAATTGGCTTATTTCAACATGAGGAACATGTTTCATCTCAGCAATGTATCATAACTCCAACTGATTTATCCATACAGGTGTCTCAAAATGAACTGCGATATTGTTTTTGGAAAGCTCATCAAATGGGTTGCGAATCTCCCAGACAGGTGGTAGGAATAAAAGAATACATTTCAAGCAAGATCAATACAAGCAAATGATATAACCGATATACAGGATGATATGGGAACATCATACGAACTAGCATGAAATTTCAGCAATGACTCAAATTCTTCATTTAAGTCATCATCTTTCTTCGGAATTCTCCGTGAATTTTCAGCACCTTCACGAGTTCGCGCATGTAGCAATGCAACTGAAGATCTGTGGGAAGATTGTTTTGGACCAACAAGGCCTTCACCTCACAAAATCACCGAGGCTGAAGTGCATTTTTGGGCGACGAAGTGGATGGGTTGAAACGACGGGGGTCATGACACATGACACCAACCCAAGGTTTATACATTGTCATGTTCGGGAAGATCCCTCCAAATTCCCATAGATATCCATAGATGTGTATTGTTTGATTCCCTTAAAATCGATGAGTTTAATGACCCCTGTTTCAACAAATGCTTTCGGTTTCTTGTTAATCATTCTGAAGTCATAGAACTCTTCCTTCAAAAGACGATAAAACCAATAATGAAAATTGGATAATTATAGAAACTTCAGCATGCTACAAGCCTGTGCAGCTGCTTGTCGGATATAGTCCTGCAAACGTCGTAGGCCTGGTGACAGCAACAAGATTAGAAGGTTTTGGGGAAACCTTCTAAGATTTTCCAACGAATCATTCTCTTGCTGTTTGTGAGTGTGTCTCAAAATGAGGGATTTTAAAAAAGCGGTCAAAGCACTCCAGCAAATTTTCCTACTAAAGATGAGTCAGTTCTAGAGGGAATTTGAAGGGATTGCTAGCCTGACATCAATTTTGCCATCCTTTCATGTTGAACCAATTTGAGAGGATCATGTTTGTCCATCAAGTCGTCAGTCAGCTGTAGGGTTGGTATGTTTCAAAGTCGGCGTGTCCTCCAGGTTCACTTGGATCCATTCCGATCACCTGTCTGGAGAAAGAAAAAAACATACAACTTTCACGCAGCTGTGGTAAAACTCATTCCTAGAGTCTTTTTTCATCTTTTTTCCACAATGATGCAACATGAATTTGTTCCAGCATCTATCCAGCCTCTGATAGCGGCTCACCATGGGAGTCATGATAACAACACCCATGATTCAGATCTGCATTTACGCAAAGATGTATCACCACACTGGAACAAATCTGCGTGCAAAATATGAAAAATTGGTCTCAAACCTGGAAAAAAAGCTTAAAAATGGCCGCAAAAAATTCCCCACGGTTTTGGAAAAACCCAGATGAATTTTCCAACGAACCGAACGTTTTGGGTTGATGTCAGGTGACGAGAGTACGATGACAGTCCACTATCCTGGACCTTGAGCATGCCACAGCTTCGGCGTTTTGTATCATGGACCTTTCATAGCTATTTCCTTGGATGAAATCTGGCCATCCTTGGAGAGAAGCATGTTCCACTAGGCAGCTTTCGGAAGAGTGTCATCAGTGTGTATGTGTGTGTATCTGATTTTTGAGCTTCTTTTTTCCGCACCGAGTTTCTGTTGAAACTGCAATTTCTCTGATTCTGCATCTCCTGTTCCAAGGGGTAAAGGGGGTATGGCAAGTGGAGCTTTCCAAAAGCTCAGGTCAAAAGGCCATCTCTTTAACCCCGGCCATCGAAAAGCTCAGAGCTGTGGAGAGCTCTCATTGAAAATTGGGGGATTGTCACCCTGTTTTTGTCGCTTACACAAAGTGGACTGCAGGATACTGCAGGTGACAATCCTGGAGTGAAATCAAGAGGTCCTTCGTTCAACAAAATCAGCCACCATTGGTGTCACTTTGGTGCCACAATGTTGACATTTACTGTCCATCCACATCGATGACATCGTCCTTAGCCTTGGCTTCAGCCTTGGCATCCCCTGGAGGTGGAGCTCCTGCCTCACCAGCATCACCTGGAGGAGGGGTGGATCCAGTGTTGGCATAGGCCGCCTGGCCAACCTTCATCAACTCCTCTTGCAGGTCTTTTGTCATGGTCTTCAACAGGTCAGTGTCTGGCTCAGCCTCACCAACCTTGTCCTTCAAGGCCTGCAACTTGGGGTCAATGCTGGCCTTGAGGTCAGCTGGTACCTTTTCTCCCAGTTCCTGGAGCTGCTTCTCGGTCTGGTAAACAAGGCTCTCTGCATTGTTCTTGGTCTCAACTGCCTCTTTGCGCTTCTCATCCTCTGCGGCGTTGACCTCAGCATCTTGAACCATCTTCTCAACATCTGTCTTGTCCAGGGTGGAGGAGCCAGCAATGGTGATGGTCTGCTCCTTGCCGGTACCACGATCCTTGGCCCCAACGTTCAAAATGCCGTTGGCATCAATGTCAAAGGTGACCTCGATCTGCGGCACACCACGAGGAGCAGGGGGCACACCGTCCAAACGGAAAGTACCCAAGATCTTGTTGTCCTTGGCAAATTGTCGCTCACCCTGCAGCACAACAATCTCCACGGATGGCTGAGAGTCAGTCGCAGTGGAGAAGACCTGACAACAGAAACATGTAAATAGAACAGTCACGAATCAACGACACCCACTATGAACCCTATCACTATGCTACTATACTACCCTCTGCCTTCTGGCTTCTGACATGCCAAAGCTATCAAGAAGTATTTTGTTTGAGCGATCGCCTTCCTCTCGTTGCTCTAGTTGCAGTCATCATAGGCATATAGATATATATATATATATGTGTGTGTATATATATATAAATATACGTATGTAAATAAAACAGTCAACAATAACAATCAATTATACACACTTCAATGACACTATCACTATCACTATACTACTATACATTACTTTACTATACCCTCTGGCTTCTGACATGCCAAAAGCTCTCAAGTAAAAAAATTGTCGAGCAATAGCCTTCCTCTCGTTGCTCTAGTTGCAGTGATCACAATCATCAATTCCAAGCACAGGCACAAACATGCAAATATATACATATAAACATATATATATATGTATTTACATATATACCTAGGCCTTCGAAACCCTTTAAAAATAAAGTGTTTGGAACGAAACCCTGAGTCTTACAGAATTTTAAAGAAAACATCGGGTTCTGTTCCTAAACCCCGGGTTTGCTTTTTGGAACCCGTACTGAACCCATATTTAACCCATACTAAACCCATATTTTACCCGTACTAACCCATTATTGTTTTCCGGGTTTTGAAAACCCCGGGATTTACATGAAAACCTCGGCTTTTCAAGCGCACCCTTCCCCTTACGACTCCAGCGGGCGCAGGCACATTATATATATTATATATATATTATCATAGATACATATTCATACTTTCATACATGTCTTTTGATTTCTGGCCTCCGTCTTCTTGGTTGGGATGGTAGTATTCCTTGGGATCAGCACAGTGGCCACACCACCAAGGGTCTCCACACCCAAAGAAAGTGGCGTCACATCCAGCAGCACAATGTCCTTCACATCTCCGGCCAACACACCAGCCTGGACTGCAGCACCAACTGCCACCACCTCATCGGGATTCACGCTCTGATTGGGCTTCTTTCCACCAACCAGCTCTGAAGCCAAATCCTGAATGGCTGGGATGCGCGTGGAGCCACCCACCAACACGATTTCATCAATGTCACTTGCACCAAGCTTTGCATCCTTCATTGCGCTCTCCACTGGCGTCCTGTGCGCAAGATTTTTTGTGGTGATTGCACGGTGTCACCGCTACCGTACTGGAACTAAACGTTAATATAACATTGACCCTTCGCATGGTTCATTTGGTGCTTAATTTGCCTTCATGTTAAACAGTTGAAATCTCGCCCCAAAATGCCTGCATCGGGTGATGAGCTTGCTCGCAAGCTGCTCGAACTTTGCACGAGACAAGCTCTCTTCAATGTGCTTGGGACCAGAGGCATCAGCGGTGATGAAGGGCAAAGAGATCTTGGCCTTCCCAGCCGCCAAAAAAGGTCTACAAATGTGTGCCGCATGTGTCATTCAATCATAGACAGTATGGGTTGACACGTAAAAAAGCCAGACTTCTTTTTTCAATGGGCGACATGATCAGCAACGGTCATTGACATGGCATTCACATATCGTTTACGCATGTTCACGCCTCCTGCACACCAGAAAGCTCCATCTTGGCCTTCTCTGCTGCCTCCGTCAGACGCTGCAGCGCTTGCCTGTCCTTCAGCAGTTCGATGCCCTCAGACAGAAATCTCAAGTGGGGGGACAAAATGGTAAAGGTTCAGAATTTCTGCCCATGCCGCTACCTCACAAAACACATGCTACTTCCTGCTCGCGTTTATCATTTGCCTGCCTCAGTCTTCTGAAAATCCTCTGCCAACCAGTCAACAATGACCTTGTCAAAGTCATCACCACCCAAGTGGGTGTCGCCATTGGTGGCCAAGACTTCGCACACGCCGTCACCAACCTCCAAGACAGAGACATCAAAAGTGCCACCACCCAAATCAAACACCAAGATGGTCTCATTGTTCTTCTTCTCCAGACCATATGCCAAAGACGCAGCGGTAGGCTCGTTCACGATACGCAACACGTCCAAGCCAGCAATCTTGCCAGCGTCCTTTGTGGCCTCCACACGTATCACATTTCACCACTCTTCCGATCCGCAAAGGGATTTAAAATGAACTTCCAAGTTGCGAGTATTGATTTTCGAGCTCCAATGTTGTTTATGCTAGAAGTCAAATTTTATGAAAATAATGGAAGTCTCAGAAGTTTCACGAGTTTCACTGTTGTGAACATTGACCCAACAGAGGCATGGACAAAATGACCTATACCATACCATTGTGTGACTTACTAAACCAATCTAAACCACAAATGTGTTACTTGGTGAGTATACATCTGTCTGATCTCAAACTGTCCACCCCCAATCCAGCCTGACGTTGCGAATCATTGAAGTAGGCTGGGACAGTCACGACCGCCTTTTAGTGGCGGGAAATTTTCATCATGAGATCTGAAACCCTAGATGCACCTTTCGCTCGCTATTCTTTTTGATGCAACAGTTACAAGGCTATGAATACATTATATACATGTATATAATACATAATGTATGTCAAATGTACATTATATCACCGGAAAGGTAGAAATGGTGTGCAGCTGTTTCGATACGCACATCTTGTGCTTGTGTGCCTGTGGAAGAGCACAAGATCTCATACAAAGAAAAGCAAGAGATAGAGACAGGTGCATAGAACTTCTATATTCGATATGATAGACAAACATATGTAGACATGACATCTCAATTTATATCAATCATGACATGACTCATGACAATAAACCATATGATACCAAACATTACCAAATGGATCAATAAAGCCCAGAAAAGTTGGAGAGCAACAGGACCAACTAATCCACCACATCCTGCCAGCCGTCCCCTCTCACTCATGAGAAAATATAACTTAAACTGAGTCGCCTTTTGAACGGTGGCACTCAGGTACTTTCCGGCATCCGCACTCAGCTTGCGCAAAACCTGTGCAGAGACCTCCTCAGGTGCGAACTTCTTGCTCATCACAGGGCAGTCGATCTTCACTTTCTGGCCCTCGAAGTCAACCTTGTAGGACACCTCTTTCAGCTCTTCCTCCACTTCGTTGGGCTGGCGACCAACAAAGCGCTTCACTGAGTAGAAGGTGTTCTCTGGATTCACCACTGCCTGTCAAAAGCAAAGCGACCTCTGAAACAGACACTCTGAAAAGAACTCACATCGACCAGTCTCCATCCACAACATCAAACGACAATGAATGCACCACTGTCCTGACGCTTGGCAATCTGGCCCACCAAGAGCTCGCCACTCTTGGAGTACGCTACAACGCTGGGTGTGGTGCGTGCACCCTCTGCGTTTGGGATCACGGTAGGAGAACCGGCCTCACAGTGAGGAAAGTGCTGGATTGCAAAGCATCATTTTAACTCAACATAAGCAAGTGATGTCGGCAAGATTTTTCCACTTGACGCTCAGCATCTTCAGTGGTCAGATCTTCAAATAATCACTAAGCTTCAGAACCTCCATAGCAGCCACAGCGGAATTGGTGGTGCCAAGGTCGATGCCAACCACCTTCTCACCAGGGGCCACTTCTGCCCGCGCGGTGACCTGGAAACAGGACACCCCCCATCACCTAGTATGCTAGAAATTGTCTTCATTTTTTGATTCACCCAAATTTTCAAAAGAAAAATCCTCAAAATGTAGGATTGATGCATGGAAATGTGACATCTCATCTGGAGGGCCCCCTTTGTGTTGCTCCCTTTTTCCTTCCAAGGCACCCTAGAGCTACGTCTCCTTGACATCACAGCTCCTGCCATGGCACCCATCGCACAGGTAGTCATCGTCAATGCATGGCCTTAAACCGGGGTGGCGGGGCGAACTTGCTGTCAAAGTTGGTCCGGGAGGGTATCATCTTTTCTTGGCAAAAAAAAAAAACATTTTAAAAAATGTTTATTTCAATGACTCAATAAACCGATGCCTTGAAAAAACTTGATAAAATACGTGAAATCTTCCATTGATTCTTTGAGTGATGTTGGTCTAGAAGCTGACAAGGTCTGGTATGGTCCAGTAGAGAAACCAAGGACAAGCAGCTGGATTAAGCCAGTTGCAAAAAGTGCACTAAGCCACTTAAAACACACAAAAAAAACTGGCAACAGCAGAAGTCTGACCAAAGAATTCATGGACCAAACAGTCCAAAAGAATGTCAAGCACAAAAAAACCCACCAAAGTTCTTTGTGAATTGAAAATAAGTTAACCGTTCCAATCTGTTTGGCAGGAAAAAAAATCGAAAAAAACATCCGTTTTTTACCCCCCAAAAGGAATGTTCTGAGGAACCCGGCCTGACTCTGCCTGTCAAAAACTTTCCAAAACGCTGCCAAATAGAGGGGTGGGTTCATCAAGCCGCGAACTTTAAAAAAACCTTTAGCAATCTGATTTTTTCTCCACAGATTTCGGTCCTGTAGTCAGGTTTCAGGTTGTTTTGGCAAAGTTTTTTGGGGTCCACCATGGAAAACGTAATTGTATCATTTTACAAAACCTTCAAATAATTTTTAAACATATTTCAATCTTATATAATTGTTTTGTCGCTTCCGGGAGGAGTTCCCAGACTAAACAAAAACACCACCGAAAAAATGTGGTTGATGTATCACCTGACCTAACATCTCAATTTCACAAAGACCTATGTCACTCCTAAGGGAGCCAACTTCCTTGCCTTTGCAGCAGTTGCCACGTCAGCGCTGGGCGCATGGTGTACCGGCACTCGATGGCTGCCATCTGACACAACTCATGCGAGGAGCGCCCTCCAAAATGTTGAATCTGCTTATCTGCTTTGCATCCCCGCGGGATTGTGCAACCGCCATTGCTAGGGATGTACCTTCTGAGTGATTTTCTGCTAAACATTTGGCAAGCTTTCCTGCATGGCCCACCTGGCGTGGCGACAAAAGCCAGCCTGCGGGCCCAAAAAAAATGCAGCTGAGCTGAAACAAAGCGAAAAAAAACACTAAAAATTGAAAGACTCACAAATTGAATGTTGAAGTTCATGTGTGAAATTCTTTCTGTTGCTGGTTGTTGTTGCCATTGTGCAACAAGGCATAGATGTTTATGATGTTGGCTCATACTCCGACCCTCCAAGACCAATGCATGCAGCGGCTGCACTTGGTTTCTTCACCATGATAAAACACGGAGGCCTGCAGGATGGACGGAGAGCAAACACTGATACAATGCCGATTTATTCCTCAAATTGTTGCTTGACTCAGATTTGACTCAGAATCTTATTTTTGTGCATTTATAGCATGGAATGTTGCGCACACTTGCGACATTGCTATCATGTGATATAATTTGATGATACATGATGCATTGTCTGTGATGCATATACATACATGAATATACATGTGTACATATATACATACACATGTATGCATATACAATATATATATATACATACACATGTATGCATACCTATAGAACAGATATGGTATTGTTTTATCAACAATATCATTCTCCTCAGTTTTATTTGCAACAAAAAAAAACTGGTCCAGAGCCTGGTGCCACGGTTCAATGTCTGCAGAAAGGCTTGAGCTCAAGTCGTTGAAGTGGCATGCCACAGGCACAAAATGATACAAAATCGTCGAATAAAGATCAATGTTTTTAATGTTTTTTGATGTTTTTTGTATCCTTCTTGGTCAACTAGACTTCTCCAAGCAATTTTTTGTTCGCCAAATCGTTGCCTTGTTTTCTGATAAAACGACTGTTTGTTCCTTTCAAAATTGTTGAAATTGTCTGCAAAAAAAAATCCTACATCCTTCGGCGAACTTTCACATTTGAGATCTTTTCACCCGTCTCTGGCTGCGCAGCCTTTCCCACGACTGTATCTGGAAGCCTTTGGCCAAGAGGTCACTCCGCATTGAGTCGACTGTGTCAACGGAGAAAGTCTGAAAATTCGTGAAAAAAACACTTGATGACTCTGTGCTTTTCACGAGGCTATCCAAGATTTTTGACTCCACTGTGCCATGTCGTCTGTGATCCACCATGTACAAAATTCATGAATATACCTCTACATTCAAAGGCAATGGTTTACACTGTTATAGTGAGGGTAACTCAGGCAAAGTGGAGGACGACTGTACCAACGTTCGGTGCTTTGAAGATTGTGGAATTGTAGACGAACAAAATCAAGCAAATATGTGGCACCATCATGCACCTGGAGAACAAACGTCCAGGTGATCAAATGCCGTGTGGGACATCTCCCCTGCCAAAAGCAGAACTTACTGTCCATCCACATCGATGACATCGTCCTTAGCCTTGGCTTCAGCCTTGGCATCCCCTGGAGGTGGAGCTCCTGCCTCACCAGCATCACCTGGAGGAGGGGTGGATCCAGTGTTGGCATAGGCCGCCTGGCCAACCTTCATCAACTCCTCTTGCAGGTCTTTTGTCATGGTCTTCAACAGGTCAGTGTCTGGCTCAGCCTCACCAACCTTGTCCTTCAAGGCCTGCAACTTGGGGTCAATGCTGGCCTTGAGGTCAGCTGGTACCTTTTCTCCCAGTTCCTGGAGCTGCTTCTCGGTCTGGTAAACAAGGCTCTCTGCATTGTTCTTGGTCTCAACTGCCTCTTTGCGCTTCTCATCCTCTGCGGCGTTGACCTCAGCATCTTGAACCATCTTCTCAACATCTGTCTTGTCCAGGGTGGAGGAGCCAGCAATGGTGATGGTCTGCTCCTTGCCGGTACCACGATCCTTGGCCCCAACGTTCAAAATGCCGTTGGCATCAATGTCAAAGGTGACCTCGATCTGCGGCACACCACGAGGAGCAGGGGGCACACCGTCCAAACGGAAAGTACCCAAGATCTTGTTGTCCTTGGCAAATTGTCGCTCACCCTGCAGCACAACAATCTCCACGGATGGCTGAGAGTCAGTCGCAGTGGAGAAGACCTGACAACAGAAACATGTAAATAAAACAGTCAAAAATCAACGATGCCCATTATGAACCCTATCACTATGCTACTATACCCTCTGCCTTCTGACTTCTAACATCCCAAAGCTCTCAAGTAATTTTTGGAGCAATCGCCTTCCGCTCGTTGCTCTAGTTGCAGTTATCATAGTGATCATCCTGCACAAGTGAAAAGTTATATATACACATTTATTTATATATATTCATTTATATATACACATACTTACACACATTTTTTAATTTATAGAAACCAGTATATATATATATATATGCCGACCCCTCTGCCTTGCCTGAGGGGGAGGCGTAAGGGAAGAACTTCAAAGCCTTATCCTAGACAGCACCGCAGCTGTGGCCAGCCCATGCATGCCTTTGTCCATCCACGCATACATCCCATCCATGCCAGGTTGCGCCACGTTTGTTGTCACCTTCCTGGGGCCTTTTACTTCTCTTTTACGTACTGGGGCTCTTTTCTTTTCCTCTAGGGGTTCCAAACGTGCCACTTCGGCCCCTTGCGAATGACCGTTTTTCGCTTCGCTTGAGCTCGGATTTAGGTGGTGTTTAGCTGTTTCGATCCATTGCCAAAAGGCGGCCCTTGTGCGTTTGTCGAGGCTAGGTTGCCTCACGTTTGTCTACGTACTGGAGCTCTTTTCTTTTCCTTTAAGGGTTCCAAAGGTGCCACTGCGGCCCCTGGGGAATGATCGTTTTTACAACAAACAACAAACAACAAACAACCAACAACAAACAACCAACAACAAACAACCAACAACAACAACAACAACAACAACAACAACATCAACAACATCAACAACATCAACAACAACAACAACAACAACCAAAACCCACCAAAAACCAGCTACTGCCACCCAACACGAACTCACACTCTCTTCCCCGGCACTGCCGGTGGGTGCGTTAGCTCTTGAATATATATGTATGTATGTATATATGATCTTATATGTATATCATATAACTATATAATATTTATATATATATATTATATACATGTCTTTTGCTTTCTGGCCTCCGTCTTCTTGGTTGGGATGGTAGTATTCCTTGGGATCAGTACAGTGGCCACACCACCAAGGGTCTCCACACCCAAAGAAAGTGGCGTCACATCCAGCAGCACAATGTCCTTCACATCTCCGGCCAACACACCAGCCTGGACTGCAGCACCAACTGCCACCACCTCATCGGGATTCACGCTCTGATTGGGCTTCTTTCCACCAACCAGCTCTGAAGCCAAATCCTGAATGGCTGGGATGCGCGTGGAGCCACCCACCAACACGATTTCATCAATGTCACTTGCACCAAGCTTTGCATCCTTCATTGCGCTCTCCACTGGCGTCCTGTGCGCAAGATTTTTTGTGGTGATTGCACGGTGTCACCGCTACTCGAACTAAACGTTGACATAACATTGACCCTTTTCATGGTTCATTTGGTGCTTAATTTGCCTTCATCTTAAACAGTTGAAATCTCGCCCCAAAATGCCTGCCTGCATCGGGTGATGAGCTTGCTCGCAAGCTGCTCGAACTTTGCGCGAGACAAGCTCTCTTCAATGTGCTTGGGACCAGAGGCATCAGCAGTGATGAAGGGCAAAGAGATCTTGGCCTTCCCAGCCCCCAAAAAAGGTCTACAAATTCTACAAATGTCTGCCGCATGTGTCAATCATCATAGACAGTATGGGTTGACACGTAAAAAGCCAGACTTCGTTTTCAATTGCCGACGTGATCAGCAACGGTGAGTCATTGACATGGCATTCACATATCGTTCACGCCTCCTGCACACCAGAAAGCTCCATCTTGGCCTTCTCTGCTGCCTCCGTCAAACGCTGCAGCGCTTGCCTGTCCTTCAGCAGGTCGATGCCCTCAGACAGAAATCTCAAGTCTGAGGGGACAAAATGGAAAAGGTTCAGAATCTCTGCCCATGCCGCTACCTCACAGAACACATGCTATTTCCTGCTCGCTTTTATCTTTTACCTGCCTCAGTCTTCTGGAAATCCTCTGCCAACCAGTCAACAATGACCTTGTCAAAGTCGTCACCACCCAAGTGGGTGTCGCCGTTGGTGGCCAAGACTTCGCACACGCCGTCACCGACCTCCAAGACAGAGACATCAAAAGTGCCACCACCCAAATCAAACACCAAGATGGTCTCATTGTTCTTCTTCTCCAGACCATATGCCAAAGACGCAGCGGTAGGCTCGTTCACGATACGCAACACGTCCAAGCCAGCAATCTTGCCAGCATCCTTTGTGGCCTGAAGTTGCATGCTTCCATCCTATCAGTTCATGAGAACTTACAGTATGTGTTTTATCTTCATAAGTGATCGATTTTGGATAGTGCAGATGTTTCATTGAATTTGCTTTGGCATTCATGTCCAACTCATTCAGTATCAGCACAAGAAAGGGTTCTTCCAACAAGTCTAGGTGGTGGTTTCAACCCAATTGAAAAAAACAATATCAGACAAATTGGATCATTTCTCCGAGTAGTAGAAGTCCCTGATTCCCCAGATTTTTTGGCCTGACGCTGCGAGTCGTTGAAGTAGGCTGGGACAGTCACGACAGCCTTAGCAAAAAAGTAGCGCGGGAATTGTTTCAACCTTCCCGTTTCCTGCCAGGATGCACCTCTCGCTGCGAGAAATCTGAGCATGACTTTTTTTAGTTGCATAAACCATGGAAAATCAAGGCTAGATGTTGTTCTGGAAATGTCTCCTTGGATTTATGTACAGTACGAGCATGTGAATGTCGTCATTCATCTGGACCCTTCTCAGGAAAGGTTCATTATACAAACACTACATCACAACACCTCACCTGAATATAACCGAGTCACCTTTTGAACGGCGGCACTCAGGTACTTTCCGGCATCCGCACTCAGCTTGCGCAAAACCTGTGCAGAGACCTCCTCAGGTGCGAACTTCTTGCTCATCACAGGGCAGTCGATCTTCACTTTCTGGCCCTCGAAGTCAACCTTGTAGGACACCTCTTTCAGCTCTTCCTCCACTTCGTTGGGCTGGCGACCAACAAAGCGCTNCCATCCTATCAGTTCATGAGAACTTACAGTATGTGTTTTATCTTCATAAGTGATCGATTTTGGATAGTGCAGATGTTTCATTGAATTTGCTTTGGCATTCATGTCCAACTCATTCAGTATCAGCACAAGAAAGTGTTCTTCCAACAAGTCTAGGTGGTGGTTTCAACCCAATTGAAAAAAACAATATCAAACAAATTGGATCATTTCTCCGAGTAGTAGAAGTTCCTGATTCCCCAGATTTTTTTGGCCTGACGCTGCGAGTCGTTGAAGTAGGCTGGGACAGTCACAACAGCCTTGGCGCGGGAATTATTTCAACCTTCCCGTTTCCTGCCAGGATGCATCTCTCGCTGCGAGAAATCAGAGCATGACTTTTTTTAGTTGCATAAACCATGGAAAGTCAAGGCTAGATGTTGTTCTGGAAGTGTCTCCTAGGATCTATGTACAGTACCAGCATGTGGATGCATATGGTCATTCATCTGGACCCTTCTCAGGGAAGGCTCACAATACAAACGCTACATCACAACACCTCACGCGAGTAGAACCAAGTCACCTTTTGAACGGTGGCACTCAGGTACTTTCCGGCATCCGCACTCAGCTTGCGCAAAACCTGTGCAGAGACCTCCTCAGGTGCGAACTTCTTGCTCATCACAGGGCAGTCGATCTTCACTTTCTGGCCCTCGAAGTCAACCTTGTAGGACACCTCTTTCAGCTCTTCCTCCACTTCGTTGGGCTGGCGACCAACAAAGCGCTTCACTGAGTAGAAGGTGTTCTCCGGATTCACCACACCCTGTCAAAAGCAAAGCGACCTCTGAAACAGACACTCTGAAAAGAACTCACATCGACCAGTCTCCATCCACAACATCAAACGACAATGAATGCACCACTGTCCTGACGCTTGGCAATCTGGCCCACCAAGAGCTCGCCACTCTTGGAGTACGCCACAACGCTGGGTGTGGTGCGTGCACCCTCTGCGTTTGGGATCACGGTAGGAGAACCAGCCTCGCAGTCAGGAAAGTGATTGATTGCCAAGCATCACTTTAACTCAACATAAGCAAGTGATGTCGGCAACATTTTTCCACTTGACGCTCAGCATCTTCAGTGGTCAGATCTTCAAATAATCACTAAGCTTCAGAACCTCCATAGCAGCCACAGCGGAGTTGGTGGTGCCAAGGTCGATGCCAACAACCTTCTCACCAGGGGCCACTTCTGCGCGGGCAGCAACCTCAACAGACTGATTTGTAATGATGTGCAGCTGCCACATGCTGCAATGAAGTGTTGGCAATGCCAAATAAAGCAGCGGCAATAGTTTCACACAATTCAAGACTGTGCTTCCATGTCGAGTCCTTCTTGAAAAATTTACAACCAAACGGATGAAAACTCAATGGAAGAAAGCACCCGACTTTGGATGCACGGCCCTTTCTTCGGGTAGAAGCAGCCACTGCGCCGGCAGCTGTCATTGCAGCAGCACCGACAGTGAAAGCACTGCTGCCTTAGCCACATGCTGGATAGCCAAACCGTTTCTGGGAATGGAGTCAAATCTTGCTCGCGCTTTCACGACTGGCCACATAACTGTCTCACAATATCATGCAATTCTGTCTTACACCTGTTGCTAAGACCTTTACTGGCTTCTGCTGCAGCGGCCTGATTGCCCATGGGCCAAAAAGTTTTGTAGAATATATCTTTTTCTCACTCCAAAGCAAATCGAGACACAAGTGCAAGAATTTGCCGCATACAGGACTAGTACATATTCTACACATTTATGATCATTTATGAGTTTGTTGCAAAATTGCAGCAAGAGCCTTGCTGGCTGCCATCTCCACCGCTGGGACATGACGAGCAACTGGACCTCCCAAAATGACAAGCCAAGCACAGCAAAACAAAGCCAAAAAAGATCGTTTAATGTAAAGCCCTCCCCGTCGCAGTGTATGTTCATGTTTCACGTCTCAACAAAGATCAATCAACTCGCTCCTGGTGTTGCCACGAAGGCCAGCCTTGCAAGTGCCAGTCGTGGAAAATTGTGGGCATTGACCGTCCGTCATTGCTCAGTGATAGTCAATTCAGGCTTCATGATTCAATATGATTCATCCTCGAGGCCCTGGCCCTCCCAAACCAGCGCAAGCAGCAGCGGCACGAGCCTTCTTAGACACCATTTTTGACCTGGAGAAACATGGTTTGCATTCTGCAAGCCCCATAATTGAAAGCTCTTCATCAACCGTAGCCAGTCTGACTTCATTTCACAGAGATTAAGAGAATATCTCTTGCCACAGTGCAGTATCCGCCTGCTTTAGATGCTGGAGCTATCAAAATTGCCCTATTGCAGGTTTCTTGAACCACAAATGGCGCATCGTTAATAAGGGTGTTGCCCCAATGTCAGCACTGAAGCTGGCTGTTTCAATTCCACAACAGCTATTTGTACCATGCATTGTGCAAAATGTTTGAAGCCGATTGCGAGAGTAGTATGTTTGGCTGCGAAGCCACTTGTAAATCAGATATTCCACAGGAAAAAGTGCAAAGATTGCACTCTATCGGTGTTGCACATTCGCGCTCACGATGTTCTGTACCCAACATTGTGGCTCTGGACATATGGAAATAGTGTGTTAGCAAATCTTAGACACTAAGCCAATCAAGACATCCTGTCCTGAGCCACTTGCTGCCTCGTGCTTTAACCCTGCACATTTCTGATATTTTGAGTGATTAAGGAGGCATGCCCCACAAAGCTTGCTGTGCTAACATATCCTACCCACTTGCTTAAAGAAAAGTGGAAGCAAATTGCAAAGATCTGTGCAAGGAAGCTAGAGGTCTTTCGAAGATTCCATTCAAAGAGTTGTCTTCCGTCCGAACTGGCGAAACCGTTCATCCTCCGACGAGTCAAAAGTTGGTTTGCCAATCTTACTGTCCATCCACATCGATGACATCGTCCTTAGCCTTGGCTTCAGCCTTGGCATCGCCTGGAGGTGGAGCTCCTGCCTCACCAGCATCACCTGGAGGAGGGGTGGATCCAGTGTTGGCATAGGCCGCCTGGCCAACCTTCATCAACTCCTCTTGCAGGTCTTTTGTCATGGTCTTCAACAGGTCAGTGTCTGGCTCAGCCTCACCAACCTTGTCCTTCAAGGCCTGCAACTTGGGGTCAATGCTGGCCTTGAGGTCAGCTGGTACCTTTTCTCCCAGTTCCTGGAGCTGCTTCTCGGTCTGGTAAACAAGGCTCTCTGCATTGTTCTTGGTCTCAACTGCCTCTTTGCGCTTCTCATCCTCTGCGGCGTTGACCTCAGCATCTTGAACCATCTTCTCAACATCTGTCTTGTCCAGGGTGGAGGAGCCAGCAATGGTGATGGTCTGCTCCTTGCCGGTACCACGATCCTTGGCCCCAACGTTCAAAATGCCGTTGGCATCAATGTCAAAGGTGACCTCGATCTGCGGCACACCACGAGGAGCAGGGGGCACACCGTCCAAACGGAAAGTACCCAAGATCTTGTTGTCCTTGGCAAATTGTCGCTCACCCTGCAGCACAACAATCTCCACGGATGGCTGAGAGTCAGTCGCAGTGGAGAAGACCTGACAACATCTGACAACAGAAACATGTAAATAGAACAGTCACGAATCAACGACACCCACTATGAACCCTATCACTATACTATTATACATTACTTTGCTATACCCTGTGACTTCTGACATGCCAAAAGCTTTCAAGTAAGAAGCTGTCGAAGAATTGCCTTCCTCTCATTGGTCTAGTCGAAGTGATCATCAGGATCATCCTGTACGAACATATGTGTAATTCATATATTGTTTATTTATGTGTATTTATTATGTATATACCGTTGTTATATACCTGTCTTTTTGCTTTCTGGCCTCCGTCTTCTTGGTTGGGATGGTAGTATTCCTTGGGATCAGCACGGTGGCCACACCACCAAGGGTCTCCACACCCAAAGAAAGTGGCGTCACATCCAGCAGCACAATGTCCTTCACATCTCCGGCCAACACACCAGCCTGGACTGCAGCACCAACTGCCACCACCTCATCGGGATTCACGCTCTGATTGGGCTTCTTTCCACCAACCAGCTCTGAAGCCAAATCCTGAATGGCTGGGATGCGCGTGGAGCCACCCACCAACACGATTTCATCAATGTCACTTGCACCAAGCTTTGCATCCTTCATTGCGCTCTCCACTGGTGTCCTGTGTGCAAGATTTTGTGGTGGTGATTGCATGGTGCCACGATGAAACATTGACCCTTTGCATGGTCCATTTGGTGCTTAGTTTGCCTGCATGTTAAACACTTGAAACATCGCCCCAAAATGCCTGCATCGGGTGATGAGCTTGCTCGCAAGCTGCTCGAACTTTGCACGAGACAAGCTCTCTTCAATGTGCTTGGGACCAGAGGCATCAGCGGTGATGAAGGGCAAAGAGATCTTGGCCTTCCCAGCCCCCAAAAAAAGGTCTACAAATTCTACAAATGTCTGCCACATGTGTCAATCATCATAGACAGTATGGGTTGACACGTAAAAAGCCAGACTTCGTTTTCAATTGCCGACGTGATCAGCAACGGTGAGTCAT
This sequence comes from Breviolum minutum Mf 1.05b.01, assembly GCA_000507305.1. Taxonomy (NCBI): domain Eukaryota; class Dinophyceae; order Suessiales; family Symbiodiniaceae; genus Breviolum; species Breviolum minutum. The sequence continues at coordinate 79,488 of DF241730.1, forward strand.
TGACATGGCATTCACATATCGTTCACGCCTCCTGCACACCAGAAAGCTCCATCTTGGCCTTCTCTGCTGCCTCCGTCAGACGCTGCAGCGCTTGCCTGTCCTTCAGCAGGTCGATGCCCTCAGACAGAAATCTCAAGTCTGAGGGGACAAAATGGAAAAGGTTCAGAATTTCTGCCCATGCCGCTACCTGACAAAACACATGCTACTTCCTGCTCATGGTTATCATTTACCTGCCTCAGTCTTCTGGAAATCCTCTGCCAACCAGTCAACAATGACCTTGTCAAAGTCATCACCACCCAAGTGGGTGTCGCCGTTGGTGGCCAAGACTTCGCACACGCCGTCACCGACCTCCAAGACAGAGACATCAAAAGTGCCACCACCCAAATCAAACACCAAGATGGTCTCATTGTTCTTCTTCTCCAGACCATATGCCAAAGACGCAGCGGTAGGCTCGTTCACGATACGCAACACGTCCAAGCCAGCAATCTTGCCAGCATCCTTTGTGGCCTGAAGTTGCATGCTTCCATCCTATCAGTTCATGAGAACTTACAGTATGTGCTTTATCTTCATAATTGATCGATTTTGGATAGTGCAGATTGTTCATTGAATTTGCTTTGGCATTCATGTCCAACTCATTCAGCACCAGCACAAGAAAGTGTTCTTCCAACAAGTCTAGGTGGTGGTTTCAACCCAATTGAAAAAAACAATATCAAACAAATTGGATCATTTCTCCGAGTAGAAGAAGTCCCTGATTCCCCAGATTTTTTTGGCCTGACGCTGCGAGTCGTTGAAGTAGGCTGGGACAGTCACAACAGCCTTGGCGCGGGAATTATTTCAACCTTCCCGTTTCCTGCCAGGATGCATCTCTCGCTGCGAGAAATCAGAGCATGACTTTTTTTAGTTGCATAAACCATGGAAAGTCAAGGCTAGATGTTGTTCTGGAAGTGTCTCCTAGGATCTATGTAGAGTACCAGCATGTGGATGCAAAAGGTCATTCATCTGGACCCTTCTCAGGGAAGGCTCACAATACAAACGCTACATCAAAACACCTCACGCGAGTAGAACCAAGTCACCTTTTGAACGGTGGCACTCAGGTACTTTCCGGCATCCGCACTCAGCTTGCGCAAAACCTGTGCGGAGACCTCCTCAGGAGCAAACTTCTTGCTCATCACAGGGCAGTCGATCTTCACTTTCTGGCCCTCGAAGTCAACCTTGTAGGACACCTCTTTCAGCTCTTCCTCCACTTCGTTGGGCTGGCGACCAACAAAGCGCTTCACTGAGTAGAAGGTGTTCTCCGGATTCACCACACCCTGTCAAAAGCAAAGCGACCTCTGAAACAGACACTCTGAAAAGAACTCACATCGACTAGTCTCCATCCACAACATCAAACGACAATGAATGCACCACTGTCCTGACGCTTGGCAATCTGGCCCACCAAGAGCTCGCCACTCTTGGAGTACGCCACAACGCTGGGTGTGGTGCGTGCACCCTCTGCGTTTGGGATCACGGTAGGAGAACCAGCCTCGCAGTCAGGAAAGTGTTGGATTGCAAAGCATCATTTTACCATCTCAACATACATACCTCGACATCAGCGATTGATGCTGCATAGCATCTCCCTACTTTGCGCTCAGCATCTTCAGTGGTCAGATCTTCAAATAATCACTAAGCTTCAGAACCTCCATAGCAGCCACAGCGGAATTCGTGGTGCCAAGGTCGATGCCAACAACCTTCTCACCAGGGGCCACTTCTGCGCGGGCAGCAACCTCAACAGACTGATTTGTAATGATTTGCAGCTGCCACATGCTGCAATGAAGTGTTGGCAATGCCAAATAAAGCAATAGTGTCAGGCAATTCAAGACTGTGCTTCCATGTCGAGGCCTTCTTGAAAAATGTACAAATTCCAAAAGGATGAAAACTCAATGGAAGAAAGCACCCGACTTTGGATGCACGGCCCTTTCTTCGGGTAGAAGCAGCCACTGCGCCGGCAGCTGTCATTGCAGCAGCACCGACAGTGAAAGCACTGCTGCCTTAGCCACATTCTGGATAGCCAAACCGTTTCTGGGAATGGAGTCAAATCTTGCTCGCGCTTTCACGACTGGCCGCATAACTGTCTCACAATATCATGCAATTCTGTCTTACACCTGTTGCTAAGACCTTTACTGGCTTCTGCTGCAGCGGCCTGATTGCCCATGGGCCAAAAAGCTTTGTAGAATATATCTTTTTCTCACTCCAAAGCAAATCGAGAAAAAAGTGCAAGAATTTGCGGCATACAGGACTAGTACATATTCTACACATTTATGATCATTTATGAGTTTGTTGCAAAATTGACAGCAAGAGCCTTGCTGGCTGCCATCTCCACCGCTGGGACATGACGAGCAACTGGACCTCCCAAAATGACAAGCCAAGCACAGCAAAACAAAGCCAAAAAAGATCGTTTAATGTAAAGCCCTCCCCGTCGCAGTGTATGTTCATGTTTCACGTCTCAACAAAGATCAATCAACTCGCTCCTGGTGTTGCCACGAAGGCCAGCCTTGCAAGTGCCAGTCGTGGAAAATTGTGGGCATTGACCGTCCGTCATTGCTCAGTGATAGTCAATTCAGGCTTCATGATTCAATATGATTCATCCTCGAGGCCCTGGCCCTCCCAAACCAGCGCAAGCAGCAGCGGCACGAGCCTTCTTAGACACCATTTTTGACCTGGAGAAACATGGTTTGCATTCTGCAAGCCCCATAATTGNTTGCTCCTTGCCGGTACCACGATCCTTGGCCCCAACGTTCAAAATGCCGTTGGCATCAATGTCAAAGGTGACCTCGATCTGCGGCACACCACGAGGAGCAGGGGGCACACCGTCCAAGCGGAAAGTACCCAAGATCTTGTTGTCCTTGGCAAATTGTCGCTCACCTTGCAGCACAACAATCTCCACGGATGGCTGAGAGTCAGTCGCAGTGGAGAAGACCTGACAACATCTGACAACAGAAACCTGTAAATAGAACATTTACGAATCAACGACACCCACTATGAACCCTATCACTATACTATTATACATTACTTTACTATACCCTGTGACTTCTGACATGCCAAAAGCTTTCAAGCAAGAAGCTGTTGAAGAAGTGCCTTCCTCTCATTGGTCTAGTCGAAGTGATCATCAGGATCATCCTGTACAAACATATGTGTAATTCATATATTGTATATATACGTACCGTTATATACCTACCTGTCTTTTTGCTTTCTGGCCTCCGTCTTCTTGGTTGGGATGGTAGTATTCCTTGGGATCAGCACGGTGGCTACGCCACCAAGGGTCTCCACACCCAAAGAAAGTGGCGTCACATCCAGCAGCACAATGTCCTTCACATCTCCGGCCAACACACCTGCCTGGACTGCAGCACCAACTGCCACCACCTCATCGGGATTCACGCTCTGATTGGGCTTCTTTCCACCAACCAGCTCTGAAGCCAAATCCTGAATGGCTGGGATGCGCGTGGAGCCACCCACCAACACGATTTCATCAATGTCACTTGCACCAAGCTTTGCATCCTTCATTGCGCTCTCCACTGGCGTCCTGTGTGCAAGCTTTTGCGGTGGTGATTGCCTGGTGCCACGATTAAACATTACAGGAACCCTTTTCATGGTTCATTTGGTGCTTAGTTTGCCTGCATGTTAAACACTTGAAACCTCGCCCCAAAATGCCTGCATCGGGTGATGAGCTTGCTCGCAAGCTGCTCGAACTTTGCACGAGACAAGCTCTCTTCAATGTGCTTGGGACCAGAGGCATCAGCGGTGATGAAGGGCAAAGAGATCTTGGCCTTCCCAGCCCCCAAAAAAAGGTCTACAAATTCTACAAATGTCTGCCGCATGTGTCAATCATCACAGACAGTATGGGTTGACGCACAAAAAAGCCAGACTCCGTTTTAAATTGGCGACATGATCATCCACAGTCATACATATGGCATTCATATGCATTCGACATTTCGTTCACGCCTCCTGCACACCAGAAAGCTCCATCTTGGCCTTCTCTGCTGCCTCCGTCAGACGCTGCAGCGCTTGCTTGTCCTTCAGCAGGTCGATGCCCTCAGACAGAAATCTCAAGTCTGAGGGGACAAAATGGAAAAGGTTCAGAATTTCTGCCCATGCCGCTACCTCACAAAACACATGCTACTTCCTGCTCGTGTTTATCATTTACCTGCCTCAGTCTTCTGGAAATCCTCTGCCAACCAGTCAACAATGACCTTGTCAAAGTCATCACCACCCAAGTGGGTGTCGCCGTTGGTGGCCAAGACTTCGCACACGCCGTCACCGACCTCCAAGACAGAGACATCAAAAGTGCCACCACCCAAATCAAACACCAAGATGGTCTCATTGTTCTTCTTCTCCAGACCATATGCCAAAGACGCAGCGGTAGGCTCGTTCACGATTCGCAACACGTCCAAGCCAGCAATCTTGCCAGCATCCTTTGTGGCCTGAAGTTGCATGCTTCCATCCTATCAGTTCATGAGAACTCATTTGTTTTATCTCATTAATTGATCGATTTTGGATAGTGCAGATTTTTCATTGAATTTGCTTTGGCATTCATGTCCAACTCATTCAGTATCAGCACAAGAAAGGGTTCTTCCAACAAGTCTAGGTGGTGGTTTCAACCCAATTGAAAAAAACAATATCAGACAAATTGGATCATTTCTCCGAGTAGTAGAAGTCCCTGATTCCCCAGATTTTTTGGCCTGACGCTGCGAGTCGTTGAAGTAGGCTGGGACAGTCACGACAGCCTTAGCAAAAAAGTAGCGCGGGAATTGTTTCAACCTTCCCGTTTCCTGCCAGGATGCACCTCTCGCTGCGAGAAATCTGAGCATGACTTTTTTTAGTTGCATAAACCATGGAAAATCAAGGCTAGATGTTGTTCTGGAAATGTCTCCTTGGATTTATGTACAGTACGAGCATGTGAATGTCGTCATTCATCTGGACCCTTCTCAGGAAAGGTTCATTATACAAACACTACATCACAACACCTCACCTGAATATAACCGAGTCACCTTTTGAACGGCGGCACTCAGGTACTTTCCGGCATCCGCACTCAGCTTGCGCAAAACCTGTGCAGAGACCTCCTCAGGTGCAAACTTCTTGCTCATCACAGGGCAGTCGATCTTCACTTTCTGGCCCTCGAAGTCAACCTTGTAGGACACCTCTTTCAGCTCTTCCTCCACTTCGTTGGGCTGGCGACCAACAAAGCGCTTCACTGAGTAGAAGGTGTTCTCTGGATTCACCACAGCCTGTCAAAAGCAAAGCGACCTCTGAAACAGACACTCTGAAAAGAACTCACATCGACCAGTCTCCATCGACTACATAAAACACCTCGTAGTTTCAAACGACAATGAATGCACCACTGTCCTGACGCTTGGCAATCTGGCCCACCAAGAGCTCGCCACTCTTGGAGTACGCCACAACGCTGGGTGTGGTGCGTGCACCCTCTGCGTTTGGGATCACGGTAGGAGAACCAGCCTCGCAGTCAGGAAAGTGATTGATTGCAAAGCATCATTTTATCATCTCAACGTACATACCTCGACATCAGCGATTGATGCTGCATAGCATCTCTCTACTTTGCGCTCAGCATCTTCAGTGGTCAGATCTTCAAATAATCACTAAGCTTCAGAACCTCCATAGCAGCCACAGCGGAATTCGTGGTGCCAAGGTCGATGCCAACAACCTTCTCACCAGGGGCCACTTCTGCGCGGGCAGCAACCTCAACAGACTGATTTGTAATGATTTGCAGCTACCACATGCTGCAATGAAGTGTTGGCAATGCCAAATAAAGCAGCGGCAATAGTTTCACACAATTCAAGACTGTGCTTCCATGTCGAGTCCTTCTTGAAAAAATGTACGAATGCCAAGAGGATGAAAACTCAATGAAGAAAAGCACCCGACTTTGGATGCACGGCCCTTTCTTCGGGTAGAAGCAGCCACTGCGCCGGCAGCTGTCATTGCAGCAGCACCGACAGTGAAAGCACTGCTGCCTTAGCCACATGCTGGATAACCAAACCTATTCTGGGAATGGAGTCAAATCTTGCTCGCGCTTTCACGACTGGCCACATAACTGTCTCACAATATCACGCAATGCTGTCTTACACCTGTTGCTAAGACCTTTACTGGCTTCTGCTGCAGCGGCCTGATTGCCCATGGGCCAAAAAATTTTGTGGAATATATCTTTTTCTCACTCCAAAGCAAATCGACATCAAAGTGCAGGAATTTGCAGCAAAAGTGCAAGGACTAGTACATATTCTACAGTA
>DF241731.1:0-64231 GCA_000507305.1 Breviolum minutum Mf 1.05b.01
CTGCAACTTTGATTGGTCCCCGAAGAGGTATCCACCTTCCCCTTCCCTTCGGTTGTCAACATATCCATTTGACTCTTCAACTCGGCAAATCTCGTTTCAAAATTTGCATCTCCATCCATAGAACGTGGGGTTGCTGTTTCACGGCCAACATTGCTCAAATATGTTTCCAGTTTGGCGATCCGAACTTCATGCTCCGACATCTTGTCCTTGACCGACTTCATTTCCCCCTCCACTCTTTCCATGCGCACCGACATACTGGAATTCAAAGTGCTCACTTGTGCCTGGAGCGGTTGGAGTCCATCATGGATTTCTGACCGTACAATACGAGCAATTGCATCTACAGAAAGACGCTCCACATCTCTTGTCAGTTCTTGTGTTGTTGATTCACTTTGTACCGGACTCCCTTCGGCTGCTTCCTCATCCCCATCCATTTCATGCAGTGGTGATGTGAATCTTCGGTTTTTGGCGGGCCTGTCCGGCGTCATGCTTGCCATCGCGTTGAGAACCGACGTAGGAACGCTAAAACACGTAGGTTCGCCATCCCCTAGATCAAATCCTTTCAAAGAAGCGTCGCGCCTCCAATTTTTCATAGCCCACTGCAACACTGCGGAAAATAAACGGGGACTTAGGACACACCCTTCTCTCACGCCAGAAGTTATGGGAAAATTGCGGCTAAATCCCCATTTGCCCTGCACTTCCCCTGATTGGCCCTCATACAGTTTCGACAGCATCCATATCATGTGATCCGAAATGCCCTGAGCACGCAATGCATTCCAAAGAGTAGGCCAATGCACACGGTCAAAAGCTTTTGAAAGATCCAAACTTACCAACCAAACCGGTATTCCGTGCGCAGTTGCTTTGTCAAGGAACAAATTGGCTGTAAGCAGGTGCTCTTCAAGCCGGTATTTTGAGCGGAATCCATGTTGTTCTTCGGGTTGATAGGTGTCAAGTGTATGCTCGATACGACCAAGAATCAAATATGCAAAAACCTTGTACAGCAAACGCAAGTTAGCAATTGGAGGAGGAAGGCTAAAAACCGTAAATTAAAATAAAAACTGGCTACCGCCTGAGTTTCTGGAAAAAAAGGAAAACAGTAAAATCATATGTGCAGTGTAGGGTTATGCTGGCATAAGAACCTTAAAAAATAATTCTATAGTTTTGCCCCTTGTAGATTCCGAATGTCCCTTGCAAACCCGAAAATTTAAATTACCTTTGTCAGATATTTGCTATAGCTGCTCGCATCCAACCAAAAATTGAATATTTACAATTTAGGGTCCACCCTAAAATTGTAACTTTACAATTGTAGGCTTCCCCTTAAAATATAAACTTACAATTTTAGGGTGGATCATAGGTGGATCAATTTACCGTGGTGGAACAATTGGAAAAAAAATAAAGGGGACAGCCGTCGGGTGACAATGACCAAGCTGTTGAGTTTAGCCTCTCCTTCCACGGTGGTTGCACGCATCAAAGTTATTATCATGCGCCATTTGGAGGGGGGAACTTTCGTTGCAAACGCACTCTGTGAACAGAAGGTCATGTGGAGTTTGTGGAGGGGTGGATGCAGTTGAAAAAGGAAACAAGGGGCAGTGCACCTATGTCTCGTTTCCTAAGGAAACAACGAACCTGATGAAGAGCTTGGGAGCTGGTGAGCTGGTGGTCGGAAAAGTGAAGAGCAACATCAAGGCGAAAAAGATAAGGGTGAGGAAACCGCAGAGTTCCATACGTTTAACATCAAGTCGCTCCCGAAGACAAAGGATGGGGAAGCGAGCCTCATATCACTTGTCGATGACATTGGTGGCATAGGAAATTTTACTAGATGTTGGGTTTTGGTGGGTGTCATGTGTCGCTGTAAAATTAAAAGACAACAAGTAAAAACTATTGTAAAGTATGAAAAAGTGAAGTTTTCACATCGACAATGCACCCTGATGCGTTGTGGAAGCCTTTTTTTGTAGCCAATGCATGTTGAAAGCTAGGCTGGTCTTGCATGTGCAGAAATTGTCAAAAATCTGCCCTCAAGTGGTGGTAGCGTTGACATGTTGCATTGATGCTACCCCCACTCATCATTCTTTACAATTTATTTTTCCCACAGATATCCCATTGATGCTGAAACGTTCTTCTTTTGGGTGGAGCAAGATTTTTGTTTAAGGAACCGTTTGGCGTTTTGGAACTGCAAATCAAATCAAATCAAACCTGCATGCCCGTGGGCAGCCCATTTGGGCGCAGGTGATCGTCGGAAACCTACCTCATATGTACAACACTGTACAAACATCAAGAGCCACCTCAGATTCACAATGTAGATCATTTTCAATGTCTGCAGAAATGAACGAAATCCCCTGTTTTGGAACTGCATCAGACCCCATTCAAGGTAGTTTGCGATTTTGATATCGGGTGTGTCCATTGCAGAACGGTTACCTTATTTTGACGCTATGGTTACACCAGTTGCTTGTTTTGCAAGTGGCCATCCCAAAATCTACCAACAAGACCTTCGCAAGTTGGACATCACATTTCGCCAACTCGCGCGCCATTGTGGGCCCTCCTGGCGGCTTAAAGTGGTCTGCTCCATGGCACGACGTCCTTCACCAGTGGAACGCACGCGATTTGGAATGTGCTGAACGAGCTGGTGTCAAATTGTGGTCCCGGAGATGCCTGGAACAACATTGGAAATTAGCAAGCTACGTTGCCAACCTTTCAAACAACTGCACGTGCTGCGCTAGGTGCAGGACAATGATTAGAAGACCAACGAACACATGGGATGCGCAAATACACGTGTACTGCCGATGGCAAAATTGAGGAATATTGTAGGGCAACCGCCAATGCAGACAGACCTTTGGCTGACACATGTGGACTCCTTTATTGCATTGTCGACGCCGAAGTGGTGAGAGTTGAAATTGGATTAGGTTTTGTTGTTTCTCCGCGCCCTGAAGGGGCTGCCTTCGGGCAAGCAGGTTCGACTCGACTCGACTCGGCTCGACTCTGTCCGATTCGTATGTTTGAATTCGGTATTCCCAGCTGCTGAATGGATCTTTACAGTTGTTGCAGGAAAATGTTGGTTCAAGCTGTTTGGTCACGTAACCAAGGCTTCTTGTTCTTCGTGTTGTTTTGCATCGTAGTTGGAATCGTCTGCGAATCTCAAGGTCAGGTCAGGTCAGGTCAGCTTGCACGCCCAGATGGCAGCCCTGTGTTTAGGGGAAAGTAACCTTATACAAAAAGAAGGACTACCTGCCTGTAATGAAGCCACGAACTCTGATTCGAAACGATGCCAGGTTTCGGTCGAATGTTATGTTATGTTATGTTATGTTGACATTGTCTGCACAATGTGGTTGCTGCTGTTGTTGTTATGAGCAGCACGTACCCTAAGTTGTGATCTAGTTGTAACCATTCGTCTACTTTTTGCTGGCTAGCGGCTGCTCCTCTCAGCTCTGCTTCTATGGGTCGTGGTGGTGATGCTGCTGCTCTTGGTAAAAACTGTGCGAAGATTATTTGGTACTCCCAGGTATGTTTCGACCGTGAAATGCCAGTCCTCAAATGTTGAGTAATAACCATCGTATGATGGTGGTTTCACCTTGAGCCTATGTTGTGATGCTAGGTTTTCACGGGGGTCTGTTGTTGTTGATGTTGTTGTTGCTGGAATTGCTTGTGAGTTCATATCTCTGCCTGTTGGAAGTGCAGTGCTCCGCTACCATGTGAAATTTAATGTTGTACCAACTTGTTGTCACCGCGCACGCATTTTTGAATGTCACTGTGAGTCTAGTGCTCGAGGGCCCATGAACCCCATACAGTTCGTGACACATGGCGCGGTTGATGCTTTACACTACCTACTTACCTACCTACCTACCTACTTACCTACCTACCTACCTACCTCCCTACCTCCCTCCCTACCTCCCTCCCTACCTCCCTCCCTCCCTCCCTCCCTGCCTGCCTGCCTGCCTGCCTGCCTGCCTGCCTGCCTCCCTGCCTGCCTGCCTGCCTGCCTGCCTCCCTACTTACCTACCTACCTACCTACCTACGTGCCTACATCAAGCACGTCCTCTGCCATTAACATACCGGCAGGCCAGGCAAGCATCCAAACAAGCACATCGCTGGCGTCGGCAGNTTTAGGGTTTTATGGGGCTTTAGGGGGAGAGGCGGAAGGTCAGAGCTTCAACCAACCATACCAACGTTTAGGGTTTTATGGGGCTTTAGGTTTGGGACTTGGGGACTTTAGGTTTGGGACTGGGGCTTTAGGGGGGGGGGGTCAGGTCAGAGCTAACATACCCAGTGATGCGTTGCTACCAAAACAGCGTCTAGGTTTTTTGGGGCTTTTGGTTTGGGACTGGGGCTAACAAAGAAAACTCACCAGAATGAACTGGATGGATGGAAGCGGGGGAAGCATGATGGATGAGCTTTAGCTTCTGGCTAAGTATTTCTCATTCTTGATTTAGTTGGGAATATGGGTGATTCCATTGGCCCTGCAAAAGCTAAAGAAGTTCAGAACATGTCGCCTCAAAAACTGTCATTTGTTATTCCAACACTCTTCTGAAGACCGGAACATCAAACACAACAGAGATGGCCACATGTTCAAGTGCTGGAAAGCATGCACATATCCACTGGAACAATTTACATCTTAGCTTCCCTCCATAAAATATCCTTGTTACAATGCCAATGGAAATGCAAATCCAAACTATGCACACTTGCTCGTTTGTTGTACGGAAATATTTCTTGGTACTAAATTGTACAACGGCAACTGCGCCTGCCACCAAATAGTGCGGCGCCTGCCGCGCAATGTCATACTGCAACGTACCATTCCCTGCACCAGCCACCCAGAGCCACGCTCCAACGCTACCAGGGACTTCAATCGACTGCGCCTGCCACCAAATGTCACACGTGCTGCGCTGGCCACACAACGTCACAGCAACGTACATGCAACGTACCATTCCCTGCACCAGCCACCCAGAGCCACGCTCCAACGCTCCCAGGATGCTTCACTCGACTGCGCCTGCCACCAAAGCTGCGCCCGCCACACAACGTCACAATTCAACGTACCATTCCCTGCACCAGCCACACAGATCCACGCTGCAACTGGAAGTGTCACGTGTACAAGCGAGCCAATTTCACGTGTACAAGCGAGCCAATTTCACGTGTACAAGCGAACCCGCGCCCGCTGGCGTCTACCTACGTACCTACCGCCCTAGATACATGCATACCCTTCTACACACATTCATACATACAAACATCAAAACACAAATGAATACATAGTACGTACAAAAACTAAGCACGTACGGTCGTACATACGTTCGTACATATGTACATTTTTTTCCCCACGAACATCTTTACCCGTAGCTTCAACTTAATTTGTGCACTTAACATTCTTTTGTTGGGATAGTTTTACGCGAACGCTCGCCCCTGGGCGGGCAAGGCTGGTGGCGCCTCTGCGTGGAGGCCGTTGAGAAAAGATCGTTTCCGCGCAACGTGGCTAGAACGTGCAGTCCACTCGTAATCGAGGCCGGCCGCGCCCAATGCTTAGGGGTCGCATGAGCACAGACATTCGCAAACATGATGTTTATTCACTTCGTCGCCCTCCCGTTTCTGCGTCAAACCGAAAACGGGGGACACACCGAAGAAAATCGCATTGAGGTAATCCCCCATTGATCGATTTAGCCTTCTGGGAAGAACATCCAGCAGCATTGGACACCACCGTAGCAGGCGAATCCGCTTCCCAAGTAGAAAGCGTCGCATTTTGTGTCAAATCAAACATGGCACCGTCAAAGCGAATGTGTGGGAGCCGAACCGGCCTTTTTCTTGTTTACGCACCTGATTGCGCTGTTTGTGCGATACGCCCTTCACAACTAATTTGTTTGGTTGGGGCAGTAGCCTCACTGCCACCAAGCATTTCTCTAATTCATCCAGCAATAATATAATTTTTTAGGCGCGATTCGCAACGATAAAAAATTGCCCGCAACCTCAAACCGAACGATATTCGCACGCCATCTGCATAATCCAAACCCTAAAGTACGGTTTTTTCTGACGCCAGCATCCAAATACTAATTTGGAGTACCCAGAAGAACAGCGGGAAACCTTGTAGATGTCCGACGTCCTCGTCTTGAACCGCCAGATTTGGATTGGACGACGCAATCGCCAGATTTTTGTTCGGTTTCGCACACCGGGAAATGTGTGCACGAATGGTCATAAATCAAATGTTTCGAATATGTTTGTTAGATTTTGTTGTTTTCCTTTTCAATTGTTTGATCGGTTAGTCTCCAGGTTTTGACGTTCAGCATTGGGATCCAGCTTCGTTGTCGGCTTCGACGTTGTGGTATACCGGATACTGCTGTGTTGTCCTCTAGGAGGCTCGCCGCAAATGTTTGATGCCGACGGGTGGGCACGCGGCGCCTGTCTCTTTCCTCGTTATTTTCTGCAGCATGTCTCGGGTACACTGTTTGCTGCTCATGCTTGCCAATGTCCGGTCAGTTAGAGGTAAGACCAGGCTTGACTTGGAACAAAAGGTCGCAATAGTGTCGCAATCCTTTCAATCCTTCATGGCAGTCTGCAGTGTGGTGACCAGAACAGTCAAAGTTTTGCGTATTTGCAAGGTACAAATCCAAGTTGCCACAATAGTAATGGCCGGTGGTGAATAAGTGAATGAGGGAAGGACAGAGTGAGGGGGGGGGTGAGAGTGAAGGGGCAAGGGAATGAGTGAATACATGAATGAATGAGTGAATAAAATAAAACTAAATCTGAAACACTTAGTGAGGGAGTGGGTGAGTGATCCTTGAGTGAATAGTGAATGCATGCATGCATGCATGCATGCATGCATGCATGCATGCATGCATGCATGGATGAATGGATGGATGGATGGATGGATGAATGAATAACGGAGACTTGTATGCCAAAAACTGGCTGCCTTTTCAAGGTGCGGGTGAGCAAGGCAAACTATACTTACGTTTCGCGTTCGACATCTTTCGGTGAACAAAATGACAAACTGAAGTCCTGCATATTTGATTCATCGATTCATCTATCTAGGTGTCCTGAGCACGTAATTGCCAGGCCCAAATTTCTTTACCGCCCGAGCAGGTCATGAAGGCGCTGAATTACCCGACGAGTTTATCGGCGTGTTTTTAATTTACCTCAATGACATGCTAAAAACACAACCTTTTCAATGACTCAAACACAACGCAACCACGTGACTTTGATGTGGTCGCATGATGCTGATTTTTATCATTTGTGCCCGTGGGTGACGGAAGGCCAATGTACAAACCCAAGGTGGAAATAATTTCCCATGGACCACCGACAGCCTCATCGGAGCTCATGTCCGCCACAGTTTGTATTTTGGTCGGTGTACTGGTAGGTATTTTGGTAATTCGTTGATAAATACAGTGTATGAATGATTGTGCCAGAACGTGCCAGCCCTCAAGGTCAGCAAACAGAAAGGATGCTCCCTTGATAGGATGGACACATTGTGACATCAGATCTGTGTAACCAGTTAATTCAGCATCAAAGTTCCCCTTGCATTTTCCACTCAGTTGACTCAAAACGTTTGAGCCTAGCGATTCCAATATTCTTCCGCATCTTCCTTGGGTGCTCTGCCCACGTTAATCTTATTATACATAATGCATATATATATATATATATATATATATCCCTGGTTCCAGTGGGGCTATGGCTATGGCAATTCTTTCAAAACGAGGTCACCACCTCCAGAGCGATGACGCGGCGCACTCTGAAAGGTTTGACTGGAATTGTTCGTGCAATACTGCACATTTGCGAAAGACTTACAGTATGATTATAATATATATAATCTATATATGATCTATAATATACAAACATGATGATGTGTTCGTGTATACATCACCATACTTGCAACTTAACGCACGCTGTTTCTACGTTGGTTCGAATCGAGAACAACTGGCACGCGCTACTTTGCTCCCCACAAAAACCTTCATCATCTCAATCATTTGCACCTACAGTACCGCAAATGGAGCGATCAACAATTTGTTTCTGATGCTCGTAAGTTGTATGTTTACCTCTGGCACGATATTTGAAGGAGACCTGGATTGCGTGAGAAATTGTACTTGGAACTTGGCTGACATTTCAACAAAGGAACTTCTGTACAGTATCTGGAAATGTGTACTGCACCTATACCACACTCTTGACCTTACGCGGTGTCATGTATTGCGAGACGTCACAGTTGGATCAATGTCACATCGCGTTGGATTCGAAATTGTGGATCTGTTTGCGAGGCATTTGTATAGACATTTGTGCAGCACGGTACCCTAGCCCCGTCCGATGAACGCATTGCTTCGCGAGCGATTTCAAATGGAAGCAACGAGCGGAAGGGTACGCTTAGTGCGCTTGTTGCTTCGTTCCTTCGCCGACATGTCAACCCAGAAAACTGCGCGTGAAAGATTTCGAGCCAGGAGTTCAGGGCACAGTGATGTTCGCTCTGCCTCATTTTGTTGTACAGCAATAGACTCACACTAGAAACATCAATAATTTGCAGTGCAGTCTGTTTGCCGGGTGAGCTATGGAAGTGAATTTCTGATAATTTCTGAAATTACAAAAGCCTGTTGTAGAACCTTCTGCAAGCATTGCTTGGTGAAACCCGTGGCGTGACATTTTGCAAATAAACATGATTTGATTTGGACCGGTGGTCACATCAAGACTTGGTTCATTCATTGCGTCCAAAATGACTGGCATGTGGCTTTTGCAAAGATATTACATACACATAATGGTTGTGAACCAAGGCTTGCATGTCTTCAGTCTGTATGGCATTTTGTGTTTGATTTTTCGCAGTTGGAGAGGGCAGAAGGCATTGGCATGATGAGGCAAGCAAGAGCAACATTATTCTTTGCCGAGTTTGTCGCATTTGTGATGGAACTCTGACTTGCGAATGGTACAGCAGGTTTCTCAGTAAGGAAGTTTAAAATGTGAACGCAGCCTGTGCCGATTGTGCGAACGTTCTGGTACTTTGACTTCAAGTCACTTCCTGCGTTCATGGCTCCCTCTACGCCATGTCGGAACGAACTTGGGAAATCATTCGACACAAAGCAAAACAGCTGGAGATCCGGCTCTCTTCCGCTTGAAACACTTTTTTGACCAAGACATCTGCCACGGCGAATCGGCGTATGGGATACCCAGAAGATAGCAAACAAAACTGGAAACTCTGTTCATGAGTAACTTCTGCATTGTTTGTGGGTGCTACGCTGATGCTAAGCTATCTTCTGGTCACAGTTAATTATAGGTATGTTGTTGCCTGCAAAATTCTCTGTCCCAATATCTCGGAGACTATCATCAACTCACCGCTAGTACAAGTGTTGAAGTGTTCGATCTTCTGAAAGAGTAGGCCAAAGCTGGGCAAAACTGAGTATGACTGTAGGATTGTAGATGGATGCAGATGACTGTGTAAGGACCAAAATCCAAAAAAGGCATTGGACGCGATTGCTTTGAACTAAGGGCCCATATCCTCCCGGATTTAATTCTGGTCACATCATTGCAGCCAAGTGGAACAATGCTTAACTCATTTGAAAGGAAATGGAGTCTTCAGTCTACCTTCATTTTGTAGATTTTTGCAGACAATATCACCAGGAAAATGCTCAAGTGAAACAACGAACCAACTCTCGAGAAACAATGGTACATCAACTGGAAAAGTTCTTGAGAAAAAAAACATAAACATCCATGGCTCAAACTTGGAATCACGTCGAGTTTTGGAAGTGAATTTTTTCAAAAAACTCCGGCAGCTCTCAACCGCTCCAGGTATGTACAAGGACCGACTGGGTGGCTTACCTCAGAGCTCAACCGCTCCAACATTCGACATTCAATGCGCTCAGCCAATGTACTACCAGTACCAAATGTACAAGGATGAAGCGATGAAGCGATGCGAAGTATCCAGACTATCCATTTACACACTTCACACCAATGCAATCTCACCGATGCAGTCATTTCATTTTCTTGTCGTCTTTGCATGGCTGCGATCGTAACAGAACTGAAAGATACTGAAAGGCTCTGGCCAAGCGTTGCCACTGCCACGAAGTGGCCTTCTGCTGATGCTGGCAAGATGGCCTCAGAAGCTCATGCGTCCAAATGATCCGAATGCATTTAATATCATTTAATGCTCTATATTATATACACACTCCTATGCAACGACAATACGGTACACGCAGCACACCATGATAGCTGATATAGGCGGTATATAATTGTGATTTTTATCAAGCAAAGCCTTCTTGAGAGCCACATCTGATTCAAATGCTCAAACCAACCCACGTCTTGAGGTAAAGACCTCTGGCATCACGAAGCCGCTGCTGCAAATTGTACAAATGCCATGACCAAAGGTCTTTAGCTTCTTTGACATGTAAAAAAAAAGCAGGTCAGCACTTCTCAGAAGTGGCATTCCATTGGCATTTTGCCCAAGGCCCGTAGGCAACACCATGTCATACCGTCATACCGAATTACCACTGCGGATTCGGGGCCGGCAAGTCGCATGCAGTCAATCATCGCATCTCGCGTGCCCACATGTCCGCAGTCGAATCAGCTGGAACACTTCACGCAACATCATGTGGAACAGGTGTCATGTCTGCACTGGACACAAATAGAAAGGTGAATGGGTTTCGAGAAATCTTAAAATGAAAGATTGGGCTGCCAAATGGCGTGCTGAGGCATTAAAGTTGCACACCAAAAAGTCATCCTACAACAACTGAACAGGCATGAGGTTCTTGCATTGCAAAACTTCAAAACGGATCACAAATTTGTTCAAGGCTTCAGGAAGTGGAATTTGCAATGCAATCCTCTGTGACTCAAAACGCTGTGCATCGAATCGGATTGAGTCGAGTGGTGGAACCTCTGAGGATCCATTTAAATTGCAAAATTGCAAGGACATCTTGAGTGTGTGCAAATTCAAGGAACAGTATAGAAAAGTGAGAACTTATAATTTACATTCAAGTCTGATCATACAGTGTGAAGCAACTACTTAATCTCCTTGCACAACTTGACTTTGCACAACACTGCAAGCTTCCCACAAATCACCAGATCGCAAGCTTTACTTGCAGCTCTCGCCGATGACAAGTGACATAGGACCTGCCTCACGGACAGCTGTACCAGCCTTGCAGCGAGAGCATCTGAGATGTCTGCATTTCACTCAAATCAACTTTTCAACTACTCGGAAGTCCAGTGACTTGGGCAATGTAATAAACACAAAATAGAGGCAGCGACATCGCATGTATAAATGACGACGCTTTTTGATGTAGCCGCATCCCATCCCAAAACTTCCCAAAATGCAAGGCGCACCTTGTCACATGCCTTCAACAAGGCGGCCCGCAGATTCGCAGTTGCCTTCAACGGGTTGATTGAGAAAAACTATGAGAAAGTAACAAAACTTTAAACATAATATGCCATGCAAATAAATTTTCATACAGTGGATGATAGAAAGGACATGAATAAAAGGATGAAGAAGGTAAGAAGGAATAACATGGAATAACTCCGTAGCAGTTTGTCAGGGAAATTGTGTCGACCGTATGCTGGCAGCAAATCTCCGTGTACCCCACCTCGTAAAGGAGCTCCTCGTCATCTCGTTGAAAGCATGCAGGGTCCGACTTGAGCCGGTGGTGCAACCTCCATTGAAAGATGCTCAGATCATGCACATGTGCAAGTCACACATTTACACGCATTCACTCCCTGCCTAAACAAGTCCACTCCTCGCCCTTCACCTTTCACAGCTTTCACAGCTCTTCACAAGATACCCATGTACCAATGGCTCACAAAACACGCGCCTGGACAGACATTTCCTGAATTCACCCTGATTTGCAGGTGCAGCGTGCTATATTGCGGCCGAACCTTGCAAGTTCAAACAAACTTGCGCTTGCAATGCAAACGAGAAGTCAGGGAAAACATCTGAGAAAATGGCTGGATAGTGAAAACCAGCTGAAACATGGGCACTCGGGAGGGACTTGCCAAACCTGCCACAACAGGACAGAAACGCATGAAACTCATGCAAAGACGTGCTTGAGATGGATTCATATGCGCATACTCTCCATGTCATGGACTCTTCCACTTTCCACTGGGCCAGCAGCATTCGTTCCAGGTACTTCTTGATCCCTGTGGTGAGGGCATCGAGTAACCTGCAAGCAGGTAGCACAAACGACACGAATTGTGGTTGCTCATCACATCCAACATCCTAATCCAAGCTTTGGAGCTGCATCATGACCATGCCGATAAAACAATACATTGATTTAACTGTAACTTTTGTTGTTTCCACCTTTGTTTTCCATTTTGTTCTGGTCTTTGTTCCACTTTTTGTGCTGTTGTCCGTTCCTGCTTCTCTTTTTTGCTCCCTTTTTTCTTCGTTCGTTCTTCCCTTCTTCGCTGCTTTCCTGCTTCCTGTCGTTGTCCAACCCAAGAGCCGGTAGCTCCTTCTAAACTGAACACAAACATAATTTCCTATTGTTTTCTTCTTTATTTTCTTTCTTGATTTTTCTCTCTGTCCATCTCTGTCCCACCTTCATGTTTTGCTATTCTGATTTTGCTTCTTACATCTTCACTCTTGCTATCGTTTGAGTTCAAGCCCAAATAAGGGAGATTCCTTAGCTTGCTCTGACATCTCAAACCTCGTCTTTACACTACACACCTCACCTCACAGTGAGTACCTTTGGTTTGGGGAAGATCAGACGTGGGTCATTGAGTCATTGCCTACAGATATGCAAGAGGTTGTCGTGCCAGAGTTTTTCAACACTTGATGGGGTTATAAAAGAAGCAATTTCCCCTGTGTTTGGTGTCCGTCCTCAATGTTGAAGGATTGAAGAAATGCACTATCACTGAATCACTGGTCAGCTGCATAGAAACTGTTTTGGACATCAGTACATTCAATATCCAGCTGTCTTGTCTTAACAAGGTAACAAGGTGTTGCTATCCTAAGAATTTGGGAATCTGACTTCACACCCTCAGAGTTTGCCACTGCCTGATGTGAGCCACACCGGACAGATCCCGGCAGGTGTGCAAGTAGTCAGGCTGCCTCGCGTTTTCCAAAACTCAAATTGTATCTATTAAAACAACACATGCGAAGGAATGTTGCGGATGCTAGGGCTGCTAAGGCTGCTAGGGCCATGGCTTAACAACCTGAGAGTATCCAAAATCTCCAGGGGCACCAACCTTATTGGCTTGCCATGAGTTACGCATAGGAATTCAGCTGCAAAGAATTGGAGAGTGCAATGTCACCATACATGTCGGCATGCAGTAGCTAAGACGGAGGCTCCAGATTCCAAGTCGCCTTGCCATGGTATCAGACATAGGCACACACACATTGACTTGTCACAGACCCAATTGCTGGCAAACAGCCAAGATGACATTCCCAGAGTTAAAACACATGTATATTGTATGTGTGGAAGATGCAAATGTACAAGACAGGCTTTCAAACCAAGACTAGCAACATGGTCCTTTCCTGCATGAAACATGCATGCTTGACCATACCTGAAGTGTTTTGTGTGGCTTGCATCAGCATCAACAAAAGGAACAAAGACAAATTCAGGAATCCTTGCAAGGCTGCAAAGGAATGAAAGACAGGAACCTTTCTCATTGTTTCACCAGCTTCCACAAAGCGCAATGGAGGCTTCTAATACATGGTAGGTATGCGGTATGCATTTTAGCGTATGTATGTGTTTATGTATGTATATGGGTACGTACATGGATGCATGCATGCCCGCTTGACTTCCGGCCTGAAAAAGTTTTTGTACTACTGAGAAATGATCAAGGATGCAAAACTTCAGATGGGTGACATTTCAAACTCTTGTTCTCAGAGTATTGCCGAGTAATTTTGGTGGGGCAAAAGGCATGTACATAGCTTGCCTTGCCCGCAGACTAATCCTGAGATGTGGTAGCAGCTGGTAGCAGTCAAAAGGTGGGAGAAGGTACACCCCATTTGTTCACAAAGCTGGCAAGTTGTTCATCTTGTCTGCCATTTGCTACTTTGCGGCCCGCTCAAGGCCATGTTGCTGGAACTTTGTCAGCTGTGAACATGTTGCGACTGAATCATACCTGCTCGAGTTCCAAAGAAGTAAAATTCATAAGTAATATGATATTGCAGAATATGAATATGTATAATAAATCATCTAGTATCATTCAATATCATTGTTCAGTCATATAATATACAATCTAGTCTGCTGCTCACCAATTGACATGAACATGTGCGTAGAAGATCGTAGAAGATTGATCGAGAAATCGACCAGGTCTAGCAAAAGCACTAAGTATTTTGGCAACAGCAGAGGCGCAAAAGCAATGTATGGCCCCCACCAGCCAATGGAGACAGATTATGTTCAACCTCTCCAGGTCTCCCATAAGGTCCTGCTATCCCATCTTGAACCCGCTCTTGTTTTCTGCAAAGATTCTATGCTGACGAATTTTCCGATTGATACAAACCTTGCAGTAAAAGTGTGATGCAGACTGCCAGATGGGAGACTTTGTGGTGTAAGTATTTTTTTGGGCAGTCTAGACTTCAGATGTTTGATGTTTGGTGTGTCACGTTTCAGTGGATGAAGATTGTAGAAGATCCCCCGCCGACTTGAATCCAAAGTGGCCTGGAGTGCTTGAAGCGTCGCCTTATGTCTTTCAAATCGGCACAAACATCTGCTTGGACTCTGCAATCAACTGACAGATCCTGCGACTCAACAAATGGAAAGTATAGAAGTCTGTAAGTTCTACGCGAGAAGTATTGAGAGGCTGAAACACTTGAACGTATCAGAATAAATCAAAGATTTCCAAAACGGCATGCTTGAATTCCACACTTTACTTCATGCCCTGAGTCCAAAATGCGCTAAGCCCGGGTCTGCCTGAAGTTGCTTGTCCAGTCCTGTGTAAAAGTGCTGGCAGAATCGAGATGCCGAATGCCGAACGTCGAAGGTAGGGAAAGAATTTTGAACTTTGCCCCCCGGCCATGACTTCAGCAAAGGACCTGGAAACGAGTCGGACAGCGTGATGATAGGGCCAATGTATGCCAATGTGCATTCTAAGAATTGCTGAGACTAGATATGATTGAATGGAGGCCTTTGGAAACAAAAATGATGCCAAAGCAATTACAGCAGGAGAGGGGAATCGGGAATTACAGCAGAAAGCAACAAATTGACAGGGTCAGCTGTCCAGAACAGGAAGCTCAAACGCGGATGAATTCTTCTCACTTTTCGATTCTCCGACTTGCCATTGACGATCTTTTAACTGTCTTAGAGTCTTAGAGTCTTCCCGAGTCTTCCCTCTTCCTAAGGCATTGACACAACTCAGGATGAATCCACCAAGCCACAAACCTTGCCTGCAAGAGGTCACAGCGAAGATGAAAACAGGTTCTGCTGTCCGCTCTACAAGCACTGACATGTCGTGAGTCTTGAGGAAACGCGCCCAAGAAATCCAAGAAAGTAAGAAAGTTAGAGCACAAGCAAAAGCGAATCATTCGCAAGATGCTTCGTCAATTTGGCCTTGCGCTCAGCATTGAAAGCAGCCTGGTGACAGCCAGTTAAGTCCAACAGCATGGAAGAATGAGAATCATCTCTTGTCTACTTAGTCTACTTGCATTGCAGACTGCCTCTGGCGTCCAGTGATATTTTGGGTTCGGCATCAAGAAAAAAGCACCGTGCTCTGTCTCTACCTGGCAATCGAAGCGATGACTTGCTCCAAAGATGATCATGTTTGAGTTGCTTAGCCGCTAAGCCACACACATCTGCCTTAAGCTGTATTCGCCGGATACTTTTGGCAGCAGGCCAGCACTGTACTTGAAATTGACAGGGTAGGACATTCTCATTTGCCACGAAAGTAAGCAGTTGGTGTTTTTGGAAGTGTGAGCAACGTGGCTTCCAAGAACCCAAGTAGATTCGGTCGAAAAAAAGTTGTTGAGGGACTCAGGCAAAAACGAGAAAACAAAATGTTTTTGATAGCAAAAAACGGAGATTCAAAACGTTCAAAAAGAATGAAAAAATGTTTGATTCCTGCAAACAACAGGAAAAATCTCAAGAAGTCGTTCTTGCTGGGTGCATTTGGGATCATTTGGGGACCCGTACAAGCTCAGCACAACGCAGTAGAACTGCGCGCCGTGCATAACCAGAGGATCCGGAGGCAAGGCCTAAAACCTCAGCAGTGCAAAAAGTCTTTGAACTTCAGGTCATTTCAAGTCAATGTCATTGCTGTGTCAACTGAAGCAACTTTCAGGCTGCCTGCTGTACAAAGCAATTGAAGTGTATCAGCATGTGAGGAGTGACCACCACGAGCAGGAAGAATCTGAGGAAGTGACTATATTTGACACCGGTTGGGACTCGTAGTAGGGGCGCAGCGTGTTGCGGTGAAAACCCGGTTTCTGCCGTATGGCAAAGGCCTGCTCAGCGTGACTGCTCAGGCTCAGCTGAGCTCAGACTCGCTGTTTTCGGTCCGTCGGTGGACTCAACGGCGCCTCCGATGGAGCTGATGTCATTCGACTCACAAGTGCCTTCCAAGTCGTGCAAGTTGTCGTGGATGGAAACTTCAAACACTTGCAACAAAAAACCACTGCCTTTACATCCTAAGCCTCACCTATATCTACTTGGAACCCTAAGCCTTAGCAAATCCTAGCTTGCTTCCTGCAAAGCTTTCATCAACCTTACTTGAAGTACTTCATCACTATGTTTGTCACTTAGCAAAGACAAGTTTCTACCTCCATTGGTGGCGGTGCATCTGGTGCATCTTGTTCAGGGTCAGAGGATCCCTCGGACGAACATCCAATTCCCTCCTGTGGCAGAAGTTTTTCGCCATGAAATTTCAAAACGCAAAGTGACTGATGTCCCTGATGTCCTGATGCTGTCCACCAAAGGGAGCTTCCTTCGGCCCAAGAATAGGACGTGACATGTCCTTGGAGGCAGCATAAGACTTATAAGACATTAAAAGGAAAAAACATGCAGGGCAACAGGCTGATCTATTGCTTACTCAACTACAAGGCATCCCTTGTGCTCAACCGAGCACCGGACCGGCACATCCCAGAATGTTGCAGAAACAGAAGGAGACTGGGAGCGCCAATTGAGCTGTACACAAATAACATCAGACTTCCATTATCACAACCTCACTATGTTGGCGTGTGGACATCAAGTCGGTGTGTATCCCCATCCTTGTAGTGAACCGGCGTCATTACCACCCAGATGTTGCCAATTGTCATCGTGTCCTTTTGGTTGAATCATCAAACTCTTGAGATGCTGGTCTTCTGATCACACCCAAAACACAAACACAAAATTGTCGTGGAGCTCTTTTGTAGAAAAGTCATCATGGATTTGAAATTTGTCGCATTAGTATCATTAGCAAGTTCATCATTCAGTTCCCACGAATACTGCATGCGAAAAATGCTGGGTAGCCATTTGTTTTGATGTCTTCATTTTATGTAAATACATGTATATATATATATATAAATGTATCATACACAGCATGTATTTTAAAAACATAAAGAGGTTACGTATGACGAGCATTGATCATTGCGTCACCTTGAAAAATGTGCTTGTGGTGGGATTGTTCTACCAGAAAAGCTTCAAGCTGGCCACACAATCATGCGCAAACCACTAAACCTGAAGGGCCTTTGAGCTACGCCTGAAACATGACCAAAACAACATTGCTTTGTAGTGGCCTTCGAAAAGATCCTGCTGCAAAGAAATTCGAAATCACTTTTACAAGTTCTTGCTCACAGGGGCCGAGCAATTGAACACAGGAACCCCATTCGAGGCTGGTTTGTGCCTAAGGTATCCCAAGGTAGCCTCTAGACTGAAGATGAAAGTCCCAATTTTACTTGCAAATGATGTAGGCCTAACAATCCCTCCTTTGACTTGACATAAACACAAAGCTTCATGATAGTCAGCAACTCCTTGCCATCTTTGGCACAGATGGATCGCGTCTTGGCACACTTTGACTCAGGCCTTTCCAGCGAACTTGTTCTTCTAGCATCTTGCAATTTTGCAATCCATCCTTCCACGCCACTATTGCTCAAGAATAATATGCGAATGCCTGAAACAAATACTTGTGCAAACCTGTTGCTGATACACTGATACAGCTTTTCAGTCTCTGCGAACAAATCAATGCTACCTACCAATTTATCTTTCATTTACTGCTCTTGATCATCCAACGTGCCCTCGCTTTCTTGACAGTCCATGCTTTTGAGTATTGGAAGTATGTCATGTTGTCAAGGAATCATCGTGGCTTCGCTAAATGATGATGCTGCTAAGAAAGAGATCGGGGACTCTATACAGTAATTAAATGCTACGGGCTCTAGGGAGGCTCTTTTCACATTGCAAAAAGGTCAAGTTTTCGTGAATACAGGAATGCAAAAGGCAGCCATGCTATGAGCGAAGTCAATTGTGCATTGCGTAAGTGTCCCTGCAGGGGCAAGCTGTACAGATTCAACAACACTGCCACATCAAAACAGAAGTCAATATGTAGTACTATCAACTTCAGGATTGATCATGTTCATCTATTGCTAAACCTCCAATGCAAAACTGTGTTTCTTGACACACCTCAAGGAATGCTGATTCTCCTCGTGAATTTTATGAATCTATGATGCTGCATGATGCTCTACCTCTACCCGATCTCTGGGCGCTCCCCAGCTTTGCCTGAGATTTCCACCATGATGAGGTGCAGGAAGATTTCCTATGGAGTGACAAGGTGAACGGAAAATAGTCGTGGTATGACAGAGGGCACTGTCAAACGTGACTCGAAAGCACCAAGAAAGCAAAGGACAAAACATGTCATACACTGGTTGAAGTATAGCTTCAGTGACAAGAATTAAAGTTTTGCCCTTCCCTTCATCTCTTCATCTCTTCATCTCTTCCAATTGAGATAAGTCTGTAGAATTTGTGGACATAGTTTAATGACATGTAATTATTATATTTATCGATATATATATATATATATATATATTGGCACTTGGATTCTGCACATGCCAATACAATAGCATGGCATTTTACCCCACTGAGTAACACTACCCATCACACATCAAGTCACACGGTACATACGATTTCAGCGTGTGGTCAAAATCATGCAAGGCAAGCCAATCATGACACGCACAAATCACAAACCATGTGACACCCATGTGGCGTATGATACATTTCTGCACGAATGCAGCTATGAGATGCTATAACTGCTATAACTTGAACCAGGTACCTGAGATATATTCTGCCAAATACTAGTCCTGTCCAGGAAAGAAACTAGCATGCACAGTGCAGAGTTGCCTGCAGCTCCCTAAACTCGTCCAACCTTTTTGCAAGGCGCGTACTAATAGCAGGATGCCATGCTTTTCTTAGTCTGGAGTGTCAATGTTTTGCTTTTATCTGCTATTTCTATCCTCTGTTGCTTCTTGACCTGCTCATCTCTAAGATGTTTTACATGTGCACTTGATACCTTGCAATCGAGACCGCACATGCACTATATGTAACTCAATTTCAATGCACCCCGTTGCATTATAGGATTCACTGCTAGGTTTTTTGGACATGTCAAATGCAGTGTCTTTTGCATCATGGAGTAGGTAAGTGGTGTACCTTGCAGTCTTTTGCAGGCTTGGTATACAAACCCAAAACTTTATCCAGACAAAAAAAAGCACAAACATAAAGACTGGCACCTTAACTCACAAGATTACTGGCGGGCCTTTGAAAGTGATCGGCACAACTCTCATTGCCCGGTGAAACAATCGATGCTCCCACCAATGACCTTGAATGAGCAACTTACTCTTCTGCTTCGAAAGTCTATAAAGATTATAAAGCTCAGGATCCCCTCAGGCCAAATGCCTCTAAAACGTGCGATGTTGGAGCTTTTGGAGCTTGGACCTGATGGCCCTGAGTGTTGTGAAAGTCTGCGGCAAGGGCCGGTTGTGTGTGTGATCAAGTGTCTTTTCGTGTATCAGCGCACTTTGAGCCAAATGAAGCACAGGTTCATGCGCATGCACATGGGCCACATGCCAACTTCTGGACATTTACGAAGGTCAAGTATATGCGTCAACTCTCTGGGTCATGCAAACGTTCAACCCAAGACTATCCTAAGCCATTTTCTGACAGTTTTAGGGGTTGTAGTTTGAAGATATCAGTGGTAATGCCAAATGGTTTTGGAAATGACCTGTGCACTCCATTTGACCTAGCCTCGCAGCACTTCAAATGTCAGGTGGCCAGGTCATTGTGACATCTCAGCATGATTGTTTGCGTGGCCCGCACAGGCTGACCATACAAAAACTTCAGTCTCTATGAACAGTTCTGACCCGGTTCGGCCAGAATGAGCTTAGAGGCTCAAGAGGCTCAATGCTCAAGGATTGAAGGAAAGGACAGCCAAGGCCAGAGCTGTCAGCAATCATACTTCTGCTACCGGCACATGTCTCGTTTGACCCATGCCTTGCCCTTGAGTGTATGCAGCGCCACCTGTTGTGCTCCCTCCATGAGCATGGACAAAGTTCTGTACCTGTTGGGCATAGAATGGCTGCAGCTGCGCAAACTCCGCAAAGATTGCCTCTGCCTCAGAAGGATTGGGCTGCCTCCCTGCCAGTCGAGAAGCCAGGTATGCTTGCCACTGCTGCAAAGCCAGCTTCAGCTCTTCTGGCAACCTACCGGAATTTCGCCATCACAGAATCACACACTTTCGAAAAAAGAAAAGAAAAACAGCGGCCAGGATGATGACTCGATGTGATTGCGTTTTGCTTTGAAACGCTTTGTCATATTCAGAGACTACTCAATGCGAGACTGGCAGGCAAAAATTGAACGGCGGATGAATGCAAACTGAAAGGTCAGGGTAGGTGATATGAAAGCATCCCTTTGTGCTGGGGTCAAGGGGGGTCAAGGGGCAGTCAGGCGTTCTTACCAAGCCAAATGCAGAACTCGTAAGCCTGTCTTGGTTTTGAGGGCAAAACACGCGGTTTCGAGAACAACATATTGAACGATGCGACAATGAAACAACACTGACAGACCACAGATGGATGGAGATATGAAAAATGACTCATGTGTGAAATTTGCTTGAATTCTGTGCCTGTCCATCTGCTTCTCGCAGCGCTTCTGTCGAATCTTGTCGACTGCCCAGCTTCCCACACCATAGCCAACTCCGGCTCCAATACCAACAAGTCCGAGGGTGCTAAGGGATATGGCACTCAATGTGAAGTAGACAGCTGCGCCAACGCCAACCTTTCCATCATGAAAAAAGGTGAAGACTGACAAGTCTTGCAACATGTGTCACACTACCCAACATCTTACAATTCTTGGTGGCGGCAAGTCAAATGAAATCGGTGTTGTTCAAACACGAACTAACTTGGAAGACATTGTAAGATTCGACACGGCTCTAAAAATCGCACTTTGATCTTGGACGAGTGACAGCAGGCAAAAGCCCTTCTGAGCGAAGTCCGGAGCCTTTTTCTTGCGGCATAAGTTCAGAGTTCACACAGCTCAGACGTCTTAAACTCGAGGAAAAAATAGCTGCAGAACAGTTCAATATTCCCAACTGAGCCTCAACGCAGAAAATTCAGTTTCAAATCTCCCTGCACTGACACTCTTTGGCTCCGCGGAATTCCGAGTCATTCGCATTCCGCAAGTTTCGAGTGAAGGGAAGCGGCAGAAGGGGCACGTGTTGTGCCTTACTTCTGATACACCTGGAGCTACAAAGCATAGTGCAAGATGAAGTATATATCCATTTATATCCATGAGTATATCCAGTATATCCAAGATTCCAAAAAGTATCCTTGCTGCTTGATGTTCAGTTCAAAACTAGGAAGCAGGCTCGCTTCACTGCCACATTAATCAGCAGTGTCTTGTCCTCAGCAAGGACTACAAACCCGGACAAGCACAGAAACCATGGTTGTGCGAGTGAAGAACTTGAGTGCAGATGGCAGGAAGAATGAACTGCATCACATTTACTGATCAAAAAACAGTAGCCAATATTCATGTACATTCATGTACAATAGCGTATTTGGATTCGTGATCGTCCCGATCATGGTGAGCACGATGATGATGATGATGATGATGATGATGATGATGATGATGATGATGATGATGATGACGACGACGATGCCACCAGTACGGGCTTTTTATGTGGTAAATACAAAAACCGTAATGACAGCACAATGCCGGATGTCTATCTGTCTCTCTTTGAGCCTGGCGACCATTAGGCCACCTTTGTTGTCCATGACAAAGTCAAGGGCCCTGTTTCCTAGGTCAAAAGTCACAAGAAGCGCAACAACCTCCAGAGATGCGCTCCCATGGCTTCTGACAACATGAGATTGAGCAACTTAGATGCATAGTGACGAAATCTTAAGTGCAGTATGAAGTCCCATAAGACTTTTTCATCTGTATACAAATCATTGCGTGTACATGTACCTTGATCCATGCTGTAATAGTATGATATGATGCCCTGAACCCAAGAATGCAACGTTGATGGTACCTGTGTTGTAGCATTGATTCCATGAAGCAACACTGGGCAAAGGCAACAACACCTCCCTGCACCCAGCGATTACAAATTCCTACCTTTGCAGGGGTTCTTCATCTCCTTTGCTGTTGCAAGAGTTCAAAAGCTGCACCCTGGTGCTATGAGACCCAAACCACCTGCAGTCGTTGGACGAGGACCCAGTCTTTTCTCCTGGAGCAAAGAGCGAATTCTCGCTGCTCGTGTCAAGGGATGTCAAGGCAAGTTTGACAGATTCCGCCAAGACAAGCTTGGATACTTATACTTTGGCTCTGCAGCTTTGATTCATAAACTTATGTTTGCAAAGAAAACTAGATGCTTATATACTTAATATACTCACGATTGTTGCATTTCCATGGCTCAAAATCTCAGTGCAATTCGGATTGACATTGAAACCCAGCTCATCCTCATCATAGCTCAGTTCTACCTAAAGTCTGTTGGAAATGCAACGAACCAAGGTGACTCGTAATTCTGGCAAGAAGGACTCGGTGGATCAGGTGCCGCACGGGAACGTATAGCTGACGTATGCCACCTTCTCGCATCCCTCTAACACCCTGACAATTTTGAAGGACTGACCAAGGACTGAGATGTGCAGTCCCAAGACTCCCCAGGACTGGAACACACTGGAATGTCCGAGGCCTCATCAATCGCCTTGATGACAGTTCCATCGCCAACCTTGAATAAACAGAATAAACCACCTAACAGCACCCCACCAAGATAGACTTAGAGCATGTCTGAACCACAACAGTTGCACAGTTTTGCTGGTTGACTCTGGGGTCTGCACTTGAAATCTCACAGGATTTGGCTCAACTCCAGCCAGCTGAGCAGAAATTGCAGCACAATCTATTTGCCCACAATCTAATTGCACAATTATTGTCCGAGAAAGAATTACAGCAAAAAGATTGAAAAAGACATGCAGTTTGCAAATTTGGCCAGCCTTTTGCAATGTTTGCGTCTCAAATGGTCGACCAAAGTAGTTTATGGTGTAACCTGGCAGAGACGAGTTGATAAGAATCTAAAGTGAAAGACAGATTCAAATGACAGTGTTGAGTATTTTCCGAAATTTTCTGCGGTAGCTTTCAGAAATGGCCTTCCCACGTAAAGACTACGAAGTCTCCAACTTTTGCTTCTGATGTACCGTTTCTGGCAACAGGTTCCAAAAGCATCGGCACAACAAAAAGCAGAGGAGAAATGTGCTTCGAGACTGCTTGGCCCTCTCGACGACCACCCACTGTCCCGCACTACTGTCTTCATCTGCACCTTCCAGGGTTGACATCTTTCACCTCAGCCCACGGAAAGGCAGCGAATTCCTAGACACTTTCACCTTGTCTCAGGGAAAAGACGCCACTTGACAGAACGTGCTCCAGAGATTTGATGCCAGAGCTGCCCACTTGCAGGCCATTTGGCAAGGCAGTAAATCCGGGCACCCTGCCACCAAAGAAGTATTGCACGAGTTTCTGCATCTACACCAATGCTGGACAATTAGAAATATGGGGGACATGTTTCGTTCAGCCTCGTTCTCTTCTTGCCCAAGCCCCTGCATCAGCTCAGAAAAATCAAAATTCAAAGTCACATAGAGTCATAGAGCGCAGTCTGAGTCCCAGGCGGCTTCAGTCCATCTTGTTTTTCGTAACCCAAATCAACCTACCAGGTCAGCACCAGCAAGTTGATTTGCTTCCCAAAAATGGTGACAAATCATGACATCATGACATGTTGTAAAATTCAGGTGACCTCAGCGGCGCTTGGGTTTCCTCCAAGGATCCAAAGTTTGGAAACGGTTTTATATATTTTGATATGCATCCGACGGTGACATCGTGACATCTGTTTGATGTTTCCATGCTGTGGCTTCAGTCGGCCTATTGACAAGCTCACGGCCTCTCGCTGAGGGCACAACCATGAAAAACATCTTCAAAATCAGAGCGAGTTTAGGTTGAATGTTACTGCGATGTCAACAAGCCAATCAAACAAAACAAAGCCCAGAAATATATCTTAAACAAGTGAAGCAACTAAGGCTGGGTCCGGCAAAATCAGCCCAGTCAGCACAATCCTTTCAATTTGTGGAGTTTTCCCTAAATAGAAGAAATTGTAATGTTTTTGCAGCGGAATAGGCGTTTTTTTGCGATGATGTATTCAAATAGCCCAATATTGAACTATCCATATATATGTATATATATATATATACCTATTTGATTATATTTATATGCATGTATTTATATATAGTTTGTTTATTAATACACTCTTGTTTTAAGTGTATATTTATGCATACGTGTGTGTACGTGTGTCTCTCAGTGCCCTCTCCCCTGCAGAATTGCGCTGTCTCCTGCTATCCAATCTTTAATACGTAGGAAAAAAGGGTATATGGTTATTCAAGATATGTGCTAATGAATATGGTAAAGGATTGCTTTGTCTCTTGCCTCTTGCGGTAAAGGAACGCTGGATCTCTTACAGTCGGCGTTTCTCTTACAGTCTGCTGCGAGAAAAAGATAAATGACTGTGCTTGTTGAAAACATTACTTATATAGTGAAGGTGGTTAAGAAAATGTGCAAATTGATAGCTGCTTTTGCCTTTATAATCGATATAGAAATTTCAATCTCAGGCACCTCCGCGAGTTTTTTGATAAAATCTTCTGCTCTCTCTGAACAGTGCCAACCTTATGCCAAGGACCACATCTTCAAATCTGAGAATGCCAAGTGCAACGATGTCTTTGAGCAACGAGGTTTTGGCCAGAAATGTGTTTGAAGTTGCTGCCTTGGTGGTTTCGCATCACATCAAGACGTCGGAAGATGCCCCAAACACTGAATTTACAACTTCGATTCAGCTTGAAATGTATAATATTTGAATACGAATATGACTTCGCACATATGTATATACATATATACATATGATATACATATGCATGTGTACCCATTCCCAGAATACGAATTCAGCCAAGTTTCAAATATCATCAGAGCACAGCACAGATTGCCCCGTCGCCTTCCAAGATAGTCGAACTCAGTCAACTCTTGACACGATATTTTGATGCTACCAGGCTTGGCATATAGACCAATGTACACCAGAACTGAAGCTGCCTAGAAGCATGTTGCTTGTTTGCCTGCAAAACAACGGCAAGAACCCTTCAACTTCAGCAAAAGTGTTTGGCCGGGCAATGTCATGTTGCACCAAAATGTGGCTCGAGATGCAATTCATTCAAAATCGAGGCACCTTTGCAAACAACATGGCAATCGTTTGCTCTATCCTCGTCCCAACATGAAACAACCGTCCATGAGTAGCAAGGAGAGTGCACTGAGATTGGTCTTTCTTGCGCTCTTTGGATGCGTTCTTTGCCAGTGCGTGGGCTTTCAGTCGGGCTGGTTGGTCTTCTTCAAGACATAACGAGAGTAAATGATACGAAGAGCACCAACATCACGTTCAGAAAATGTCCTACAACCAGATCGTTGCTGTAAATGAGTCTCTTCAGCACTATACTTTCATTCTTTCATTTCCCACCGCCTAGACTCGCATCCCTTTCAAGCCAAAAGGGACTACATGTCAGCACATGGCCACAAATCTTCAAGCTGAACAAGCACAGGGTGGACAAATCAAAGGCTGACAAAAAACCAGGTACTTCAACTTCAGCAAAGGTCACCTGGTCAACCCCCTGTTTTCATCCACATTCACCATCTTTGATCTCATCATTGCTACTAATCATGAGGTTTTCGTAAACCTTGGCCAAAGTCAAAGGAGTCAAATGAGCCAAGGGAGAACATGAATCAAAAAACGTGAGACAAAAAGTGTCTCGCTCTCACTCAAGCGTCTTGGCATGACCTTCTGGAGTGGAGTCAAGAATGTAAATGTTTCAGCCGAGACGCATCCCAGAAGAAACACAGGAGCTCTACGAAAGCTGACCTGCACATTCTACAGTTGAAGACGTAAAGACACTCTTGGAATATAAAGAAAGCCCAGGCCAGCATGTGTGCGTGCATTTGTCTGTTGCCCGGTCAAGTAGGTTTGAAATCAGGTCGAGTTGCCGATAGTGTTGCGGAAGGTACCTGCAAAGACCAGAAAGACGAAAATCACAAGAAACGACCAGTCTGCACATCGTGACAGCTTCGACAGCTTGTGCAGCTCTGCCTCTGAGTAAGGAAGATGGCTGCAGGCCAAACTTTCCAAGAGTTGACGACAACCTTCAGAAGCTGAGACAAACAAACAAAAACCTTGGCCAAGGGAAGACGGGAAGACTAAGGAAAACAAAATTGCCATGCCAGATGCAAACAGGTCACCTTCGGTAGGTTTCTTTGGACATTCGCACGCACCTTCACAAAGCAGCAAATGGCATCACTTGCTTCCGCTGGTCACATGCTCAGCTTCTATGCAAGCATGCGAAGGGGACAA
Source organism: Breviolum minutum Mf 1.05b.01 (assembly GCA_000507305.1). Taxonomy (NCBI): domain Eukaryota; class Dinophyceae; order Suessiales; family Symbiodiniaceae; genus Breviolum; species Breviolum minutum. The sequence continues at coordinate 26,743 of DF241731.1, forward strand.
AAATGTCAAAGGTTCTAGGAGCTGCTCATCACATCCATTGCTTTTGCGTCAAAATATCCTACCAGTATAGACCCCAAATAGGAAGGAAAGCAAACAAAGAACCATTGTCTTGAGCATTAGTAACTAGTAGTAACGTTAGTAATGGAACATATGGCACAAATCCAGAATTTCTGCGATCAGGCACCCCTACACTTGTTGTTGCTAAAGCTACGTAGGGCGTAAGACCATCTCCCCTTTCTATCAAATCCATCTCCAGCATCGCGGCAGCAAAACAAACTCTAACTGCTTTCGTGCAACAACTACCCTTTGGCTACGTTTACAGCCTACATGTTCAGATTTCCCACGGTACACGGAGCCGTTTTTGGCGAGCCTCCACCCAGCGCTTGCCGCTCATCATGCCGCTGGCTACCTAGAAATGGATGTCAAAAATATTCAATAAGTTATGGATGACAAATCTCGACACATTTCTGCCACCAAGTTGCAAAGCAATACCACACCATGATCGGCCTGAAGAAGAGCTGATCCTCCGCTGTCAGCATGCAAAATCAAATGCTATGAACTTGGGCTGTCAGGGCAGTCCAGAGCAGTCTTTAGAAGAGCTCTGCCAGGCCTTGAATTTTGCGCACACGTCTCTTCACCGACTGTTTCGCAAGACGGTCCGACATTAAATCCAATACACTCACAGCCGCTTGATTGAAGAAAGACTGTGTTGAGCAACAACATGAGCCAACATAGAACATCACATGATTGTCATATGTAACAAAGATAAGAAACAAAAGTAACAAGTGGTTTGGGCAACAATGAGGAGACAAGCAAGGAGAGAGTTGTGGAGACGAATGCATGAGAACCAAAATCCACTGACCTGGCCCGCAAGCAGCAAAAGAAAGGGGACGAGTATGCAGATAACTTGGGACAAATGAAAATGCCAACGGAGGATGGACACCACCGAGGCAAAGAGAGACAAAAGCCCAAGGAAGTGGACACACATCCACCAACACCAAGGCGGACACATCTAGGTTGCTTTGAGAATCGGGGAAAAAGAATTTGCAAAAACAAAAAATGTCACGTGGAGAAACCAATCTGAGAATGGAACCCAAGCTGCGCGTCGAGCATTTCAAACCAGAAGTGCGAGAATGGTGGCGCAGCCTTTCAGTCTAAATCACATGAGAGACGGATGCCCAAAAAGACATAAAACAAACCAACAACGAAAACTGGTTGCCCATGTAAAGTAATATATATAGTGATTGATTATGATGAGTATATATGTGTGTATATTTACAAATACATATATAGGGAATATAAGCTTTAAGTACCGAAGCAAAACACACCAGTTGTTCACTGGCGTTGCCGCGTGTACCATGTTTTGGTTCGCGTGGTTTTGGCGAGTAGTGTAGCTTCGATTCAGCCATCTTCGAAGGGAGGGTCCGTGAGAGGGCACATCAGAAAGCTAGGGCTTCAAACCAACTCCACAAGGAATCAACCCGATTCACAATGTGTTCACTCCCATTTCTGACTCACCAGATCGCTTCAGCACCTCTGTCTATATCATTCTATATCTATGCCTGTGGCACTTTTCTGTGCAGCCAATGTTGGATAGACATCAAGAAAGGACCCCTCAAAAAACAGTGCACCACTGCGCACCTGCAGAGTGAAGCTCAAAATCTCTTTCAAGCAGAGTTTTTTCCTGACATGAAGCGAAAATGGGAAAATATGATGAACTGATGCAACTTAACGTAACACTCCCTTTGCTTCTGCACAGCCAACTCAAAGTCAGTAGCAGGGTCGCAGGTCGCGCCTTATGACCTGAGCTACCACCTTGGGGAACACAGAAAGTTTGGCCAAGGCAGTGCTTGGCAACCAATGCTGCTTGCCACATTGCCAAGCTGTAAACTGTCAGTTTCACAGTTCTATAATTCATTGTCAACTAAAATCCAACGCATTGCATAGGAGATGTTGATCCCTCATTGACAAAAAAACCAGCTTCATTTTACCCACTAAGTGAAGAGTAGGTGCGCGACACTACTGCATGCAGCCAAGATTGAGGATGTCAGAGCCTTTGTTGTAACAGGTCTGACCTGAGCACGAGTCAAAGCACTTATATCAATATATACATATATTGCACTATACACAATATATCTATATATACATATACAACTAAGGTCTTGTATCTGCAGCTTCGCAAAGAAACGCCCTCGCCTGAATCTGCAAGTCATACCAGTTGCCAAACGCCACTAGCCTCTGTAGCATGACTCTCACTACTCTCGTTAACCGTTAACCATACAATCACTTCTTTCCGCTTCATACCATTGCCAAAGTTCGCGGCTCCTTCTTCATTAGGCCGCTCTCGACATTGCTTTTTGTAAGTTTACTGGACTGGACAGCGTCAAATGTCAAAGCAACGAAATCAGAATCTATATCTATCCATCTATCTATGTGTATATATAAATATACATGGATATTATATAGAATGGGAAAGGCTTGTGTCACACCTTTGTTTTCCTTTGCACCATGCCCAAACATTGTGTGGCCACTACAATGTGTGTCTCCAAAAACGTGATCCAGTTCTTGTCTATTGATATCAGTGTTTTGAGCCATTGATAGCTTCAATTCAGCTCAATGCAACTTCAACATGAATTTGCAGCTTGCAAATCACTGCATCACCAGGCGCTAATCGTGTGAACATTTGCAAGCTCAAGGTATCGAGAGCCCTTTTTTTGTAAGATGCGTCCAAACTGCGCAACGCAAGAGTCTAATTGCGAGATCTGCTACAATTTGAGTGCCTGTCCAGTCTCGTGTGCGCCACTTGATGCACTTCTGGGTCACAAGTCACAAGTCATGGGGAACCAATTAGATAGACTCGTGGCACGGCAACACGGCACTGGAAAGTGTGAAAAATGCTTGGACATGGGCAAGGCATTCGCCAGGCATGTCACATCCCGCGACAAATCCTCGGGCCTTCAGCGTGCTCACCATGATCTCAAACCTCGTGGTGATTGCACTTCAAGTAAATTGTGGTTGCACGAAACAAAATTCGCATCAATAGTGATGAGGCAATGAAAGCACTAAAGGCAACTTGGTTCTGAATTGGTTCACATTTCCAACTGAGGGTGTCACGGCACTTTGACTGTAGATAAGGCGACCCCCATACTGAAGTTTCCTGTCCAAGCTGAATATTGAAGTTGTAACTTGTCTGGGAAATAAGCCTACTTGTTGAAATTAAATGAGTGACGAAAAGCAAGTCCGCTCTGCTGAACTCAGCGCAGTTTTTTCTTTGTTTTCTTCCGCCGGAAAGCGATTCTCAGGTGAGACAAAGTCAACAGAGGCAGTAGGGCTCCTTGGCAACGTTGCAAAAGAAGAACTATTTGATGGGCTGGGAAGGGAGTCAGAAAATACAAGCAAGAACGCACCTGGCCTAGAAATACGGTGTTTCAGCAACATGCCTAGCACCATGAAAGGCTTGCCGCGTTTAGGCTGTGGAATGTTTGCTCTCCAGTGCAAAAAGGCAAGTTAAACAGCTGACGTCCGTAAAACACCAAAAGCGCCACAGGCATAAACATGAATTGACATGAACTATGTAACAACTGTAACATGAATCATGCCATATTATGGTGTACCAAAACTTCTTGCCTTCTTCTTTTTCTTTTTCTCGCCAGACCTTGCGAGAAAAAGCTCACCGCTCACCGCCCAAGACACTCCCAAACACTGCAGCTGGGCTTCGGGCGAGTTTAGGTTGGCCTGCTGGGTTGAGGACACTGAAACAATGGGGGATATCCAGGACAGCAGAAATATGCAGTATTGAATGATTGATGTGCTTAATATATGCTATGGTAAGTTCAATCTGGAAGCACGCAAGCGCATGATTCTTCTGAGCTCTCAATGCTCCAAGTACTCCGAATCTTTTCAAGTGGGACACCAGCTGAAACAACTTTGCATTCAGCTTTGCATTCCCATCCTTGTCTGCACTTGGTAAGGGTTCTGGCCTCAGACAAACGTGAGTATTCGACGTACTTCTATTGCCAAACTTCCAGGCAGCACGGAACCGATATGACTCGATATGAGACCAACTTGTCCCTGGTGAGTTTCTAAACATGCCAAAACTTTGCTCACTGTGTAAAAAGCACTTTGGAAGATTCTCGAGAGAGTATAATCTGTGGAACCGGTCTTGACAATTTGTTGTTGCGTCCAAAACGATACTGACATACTGGCTTTACCTTGGACCTCTGTGAACCGTTGTGAGCTGGGCTGACGGCCCTGGGAGGCTGTTCTTTGATCCAACGCCTGTCCTGAAAATGTCCCAAACTCAGACATCCAACAGAACATCGCATTTCGAATATTGGAAGGCTCTTGTGCAAAGAAGCAAGTGATTTCCACAGGGCAAAAAAACAAAACGAGGTGTATATATATATAAATAACATTGTGTTGAATGCCCAGTAGTTGGCTATGATGTGTTGTTTGTTTTTGTTTAATGCGGTATGAATTTGTATGCCTGCTTTGACTCGGTCTAGGAAAAAACCGTGCGATGCAGTTCCAGGACCCCAAATCTCAGGTTCAAACTTTGAGCCCAGAGCCTGCCTCGGGTCCGCAGCAATATATATATATATATGTATGTAATATCTATATAATATCTATAATATATAAGATATAATATTTATTATCAAAGTGAAACAGCCAGTGCAAAAACAATCAACATGAGATTCACTGAGGCTTCCGCTCTTTTTGGCACCACTAGGTGATAAGTGGGGCGAGCTGATTCCCAATCCCCAATCCGTTATCAAACGGCTTGGGGTTAGGCTATACAACATCAGTCATGTTGTTGTTTTTCAGTGGTGGGTGGGCGGGCGAAAAACAGCAAGAGAGCGAGAGGCTCCCACCCACCCACCACTGAACCGAAAAGAAGTTGGCAACTTGAAATGACTGGACGACTGATGCAATCTTTCCTTCATGAACTCAATCTATTCAGTCTCAGTTTCTCTTTTGTAAATAAAGCTACATCAACAAGTTGAAGTGAGCTTATTATCAAAGTGAAACAGCCAGTGCAAAAACAATCAACATGAGATTCACTGAGGCTTCCGCTCTTTTTGGCACCACTAGGTGATAAGTGGGGCGAGCTGATTCCCAATCCCCAATCCGTTATCACCCCATCTCCATTTACATTCAGGGATAGGTACCAAGAGCCAGAGAAGCAAGAAGCTGGGCATTCGCAGCTATCCTGCTAGCTCCCATTTTGAAACACAAGTCGAAACAACCTCTGGACGGTCCATCACTCACATTTGAGTGGGTAGGAACCCTGCAGAAGTAGGCAGTCACATTCAAGCTGCTTTCCAGCATTGTGCCTCTATGGAGCATGTCCTCTGCAACTAGTGAATCTGCAGAGCCGGCAATCCAGCAACTCTTTGCAGCTTCATTATCAATGAAAACAAAAAGGAGCTTGTCTTTCAAAGTATCTCCCCAAACACTGAGAGACACTAAGTAGGGCAAAATCTCTGCCTCAAACACCAGTTGCTCTTTCACATTCTTAGACCAAGCCGCCGTCACTTCATCAGACAGCACCTCGCCAAAACACTCTAAAGCCTGGCCAGATGAATTGAAGAGAACACCACCAATCGAAGTGCCACTCCACTCTTCACCACTGACTTTCGGAGAGCATGCCCCATCAAGAAACAGAAACATTGTCTCCTTGCAAGATGTGTCGATTCGACGTGGCTTGCCATGCAAAACTCTCTCCTTCATCCATTCTAAGCTATGCAACATTTGGGAGGAAAGAGGCCTCTGCACTTTGCCCACGAGAGCAGCCGATCCAATCACCCGCAGCGCAGTGTTAGCATGGCGACCAAAAATCTGCGACTCAGCAAAAAGCAAACGTGACCTCATGCTCAATGACTCAGCAGGAGTGATCGCTCCAGCAGACACAACGTCAGAGATCCTGGACTGCAGCTCTAGCTTCCGGCTCTCTGTGTTGTCCACCTCGAAGAAACCATCTTTGGTCCCACGAAGATCTAGCTGCACACCCAAAGCCGAGAAGACTTCGCTGAATGGAGCGTCCTTGTCAGCCCCAGTTGAGAGCTCCCATCCAAGAGCTCTAAAAAGAAGCCTGACAAACATATCAGTGCTCTGCACATCCTCCGGTCTGCTGATGCAGATGAAGTCGTCATAGAAAGACGTCCAGGACAACATGCCCAAGGTCGTCCCAAGATGCTTGATTGACCTGGAGATCCTCAGGAAGGCTGCCACAGCAGCTGTTGCACCAAAAGGCAAAGACTCCATGCTGAAGACCATTGGAGCTTGATGCTCCGGCGACCAGACAGCTATCCAACCCAGATGCAAATGGTCCTCCTTGATGGCCAACTGTCGGTAGGCCTGCCTCAGATCGTAGGTTTTTCCAACCAGAGCCTGCTTGCCGCCAGATCGAGACATCATCTCTTTGATCATTGCAGCGCACTCGTCGATAGCATCGACCTTCAAACGCTCAGGAAGAGAGGTTGACATGTTGACGCCCGATATCGACAGATCGTCGATTGGACGAAGCTGATTTTTCTGTCTCAATCCGAATCTTGGCGAAACAAGTGCTCCTCGTGGAAGATCACTAGCAGGAAAAGGACCTTTGACAAATCCCAAGGTGACCTCCTCGCAAGTGGCATCCCAAAGCCACCTGTCTAACTCAGGGTCACCACTACTCTTCACCGCCGCCAGCGTCCTCCTCGAGAAAGATGGGATCATGTCGTTGAAAGCCTCAGGATGAATTTCTGGCATCTTCAGTCTGGGAGGAAAAACACCAGACTCAGGAAGCCAGCCATTCAAAGGAAAACCAACCGTCATCTCATCAGCCACCTTAGCATCTTCGTATTTCTGATGCTCCAGCAGCCGCTTGAAGAGGATCAGCTTCTTGTTGCACATCACCCTCCTCAAGTGCTCAGGCCAGCTTTGGTGAAGGGCATCCTCCTCAAGCTTGACTTCAGCCATCATTTTCATGATCATGTTGGCCGACTTCAACCTGCACTTCCGAAGCTCCAGACTACCTCCCTTGAAGGTGACATCCAAAGCCACCTCCAGCTCCTTTGAAAGTCTTGCAGGTTGGTTTGTAGGGTGCACCAGTTTGCAAGCCTCCATTACAAAGTCCTCTGGTTCACGAGGTATCCCTACTATGACATGGCTTGTCTCAGGGTGCTTTGTCTCACACTCACCCCCAGTATCATTACTCACAAAGCGCAAAAGACGACTGCCTGAGGGAAAAGGTGCATCAGAAGGCAGTCTTGGCTGTGGGGGCAACCTTTTGAAGTCCTTGTACACGTCGATGTTGATCTTGCTAGGCAGCAGAAAATCAGTCATGACGGGAGGAACTCTGTGAACTCTGTGTCCACGAGGTTGAACCCCAACCACAGTTCTGTTAACATAGTCATTGTTCAGGGTTGGGTCATGATGCCACTGAGCAAGAGTCTGTGGTAATGGTTGAAGCCCAGACTGAGTAGCGTAGGCATCAATTGCAGCTGACCAATGTGCTGCAAGCTCTGCATTGTAAGCACATTCTTCAGCTGTAGCAAAGGTGTTGTTGGCCGTCAGACCCCAAGGCTCATGTTCATGTTGGCCGTCGCAATCTCTTTGAAGTTGCAGCATTTGCTTCACCGATGTCCAAATGGCTGTTCTCTTGGCTCTAGGTGCGTTGAACATGCATGTGTGAAAAGCAAAGGCTGTCAGTTCGGCCTTCAGCTCCTTGTGCAAACTCTGGAAGGGGTCTGTAAGCCACATGAGACTAGATGAAGGATTCTCCACGGACCAGCCCACACCTCGAGCATGGAGTTTAAGGATGGTTCTGCATGTCCACTGATATAGCGCATTTGCAAGATTGACTCGCTTCTGCTGCCCCGGAGTCAAACCTGAAAGCCCCATTGGTCTTCGAATGCTTCTAAGAGGCGGTGGTCCATGTCTACGCCTGGACAATCGTATGGAACGAGCTGCTGAAGCTGTTCCACAAGGTGGTGCAAAATGCACATAGAGCAGGTTACCTTTGGACAACAACTCGTCCAAAATTTTCACCTGCTTGGGCGACAAAATGTCGATGGTCAAAATTGGAATTCCCTTGCACGACCGATGGTCCACACTAAAAACTTGAAAACCCAGCTTACGAAGGCTCTTGCTAAGCCGTGCCTTGCCACAAAAAACTTCCACACAAAGCACTTGATCGTAGCGAAGACCCTTCAGCTGCGCAATGTTCGAAAGTCAGCGTTTTGTGCACTCATGCAGTGGATGCATTCCACCGCATTGAATACACTCGTGAAAGCCTTTCTTGCATTTGGGTTTCTTCTTGTCCATCTCGGTCGGGTTGGAACATCCATGGGCAAGGTTGAAATCAAAACAGACTCTCTGCTTCGAAGAATTGACACCAGAGAATCCACGAAGGCCTTCAGGTACTCTGGTGCGAGGTGCTCCTTTGGGAGGATCATCTCGTCCATCCTTCTTTGGTTGCGTCTTCTTCTTCTTCTTCGGACGCTCAGTGGATTGACTTGAGTCCCTGCTTCGCTTGGCCCCCTTCGAGCCAGGTAGTGGAAGCAGATGAAAAAGAACAGAAGCTGTCATGTAGAGCTCCTCAATGGCATTGTCCATGGGCAAAGTACCATCGCCTTGGACTCTAAGCTTTGATCTGCACTTGTCTGCAGCTCGAGTCCAAAGTTCTTTGTCGGCCCTCAGAACTGCCGCCACATCAGCGGGCTTATATCCTGGAGGCGCTGGTCTTGTCAGATGACTCATGTACTCTCTCATCACTTTCTCATAGGTTGCATAAGTGATCAAACCTGCAACGTCCATAGCCAAACCTCTTCTGGTGATGGCCAGCTGCACTCTCAACTCATTGCTGAGATCTGCAGACAACTCCACGTTCTTGTCACGGACATGAAGCTGTTGATTCTCCATCACCACGATCTTCTTGTCAGCCTTGGAAGCATGAAGCTCCTGCTCCCGGCTCACACATTTGCTTAGAGGGATGTACTTGAAGGTCGACTCCTCCATCATCGAAGCATAGGAGTCAATCAAACCATAGCCCGGCTGATGGTCACCAGTGATAGTAAAACCAGTGATGCGAGCCTTCAGACGAGCTAAGCGTTCATCTCTCTCTTGAGCAGGGAGCTTTCTCACTGGAGCATCTTCACTATGCTCAACTCTTTGGCGAATTGCAGCCACTGCCACAGTCAAGGCTTCATACGCCAGCTGCCGGACTGCTGCCTGAAGGCCCAACGACATACCTCCAGGAAACACATTGTCGAGCAGCTCTTGCAGTCTTCGATCATCTACCTGTCCAGGTTGGCTGCAAACTGAAAAGGCCAGATTGTTGAAGTTCTTGATGTCATGAGCTTTGAATGAATCGATATCAGCAGTTGACAAACCAATCTCTGCCGCACGATGTTCAAAGCTGGCTGCCGATTGTGCATAAGCTGCCATGTTGTCTGCCCTACGTGATGAAATGAAATTGAAAAATTCAATCGTGAAAGCATGCAAAACAAAAGGTGAACCCAGAACCTTCTTTGAAACGCTTTAAACAAAACACGTGCCTGAGTGTTGCCAACATTTGAAAACATGCAAGGAGGCTTGTGCATTCAAGCCCCCATGGTCCTTCTGACTTGACCCGCTTGTGCATTGCAGAGTCACATGAGGCATTCTCAGGTCAGTCGGAAAGACAAGGAGGTGCAAATCTCCGCAAATGAACATCACGTGACATGAGACAGTGTGCATTTCACTATCCTTCAAACATGTGTGTCACGTCTTGAGTTTCACAATGAAACATGTTGAAACGAACGAGGCATTCACTCGAAGGCTTCACTGAGCAGCAGTACCTGCTTCTTTTTGCCGTCATGGAAATGCACGAGTCATCCCTGCTTCGCCCTGCTACTGTTTAAGCAGACTTGGCAAACAGGATCATTTACAGCCGGTGGATCACTGCACAGATAGTATCTCTCAGTGACCCTGCGACCGCACAAAAACTTGGAACCCTCTGATGCCAGACTGCCTATGCTTCCTTGTCTCCATGTCTGGCCCAAGCCTGACACGTGAAGGCCTGAGGTTCGGCATGACCAGATTGAGGAGAGCTGAGTTGTCGATCTCTTCCAAGTCGCCATCTTCAGGTTCCACTTCAGGATCTGCATCAGAGCCCGAATCTGTCCAGCTGTCCAAAGATGACGATTCTTCTTCATCCTCTTCAGATCCAACCACTGTCGGTTCGCCAGAGAATTCGGGTGAAGTGAGCCCAGACTCGGACATGGCATCTCTTGCCACTGCATCACGATTCAAGGCCTCCTTGAACCTGCCACTGCGTGTTGAGTCAGGACAGAAGTTGCCCTGCTTAATCTGCTTGAGTAGATTGCACAAACTCCTCAAGGCCGGCGCAGCATTGTCACGCCCATATGTGAAAGCGCTCCTGTGGGCTTTGTCCATGTGATGCCCCAACACCTTTCGCTCTTCAAGTGGTACTCCGCCTTTAGAGCACCAGGATAACACCGTCACCTTCAAGGAGTGGCTTCGAACACCTGGGTCTTTCGTCCCAAGCGCCAACTTCAGAAGATTTCCTACCTCTGATGATGTTGTAGCCTGCATTGAAGGTTGACCATCCGATTCAAATCTGCATAGCAATGGGTACGTGAGCTTCCCGGACTTCTCAAGACCCAAGGCTTCTCGAGCCTGCAACCACGTCAAGTGCCAGCTGGCACTGGACAAGGAGTACATAGGAGCCACCACTGGAAGCATAGTCCTCTTCATCACAGTGGTGTAGGCCCCCTTGTGAGCCAACACAGCCAGCTCAAGGAAACCCTGATTCTCCACACTGCGAGCGTTGACCTCCTGATCCTCGGGCACATCGACAATGAGTTCCTGTGCACGAAGCCCATCGGAATGTCTAGCACAGGAGTAGAGCAGGACCAACAGGTTGCCAATCATCACCTTGTCCTGCAAGTTCTCAGTCTCAACTACCAACTTCTCAAGTAGCTTGACTTGAGCTACGCTCAAAGGTTTTGCCCTCGAAACCGGTGGCCCTTCACGAGCCATGGCCTCAGCAATGCCCTCCACTCTCTGTTGACCCATCAGCTCCAAGTCACTCTGGAGCCCAAGCATAGCCGTAGTGAAGTGCACAGCCTCCAAGAAGCTCCTTCCTCTAGTTGGAAAAGGATGGATGCCATCACGAACTGCATTGAGATAGGTGAACATGACCCTCTCCTTGACTGGGAAGATCTCCGCTCCATTTGCTGCACACCATTTGCAGAAAAGGCTCATAGCACACAAGCGCTTCACCAGAGTACTTGTTGCCTTAGCTGCCAGACAAGCTGTCACGCTTGCCAACACGTCTTCATAGACAACCGCCTTCTTGTCCGCCTCGAGCATCTTCCCAATGCTGAAGGCATTGATGTTGAGCGCAACCATGGAAGCCCACTCAGCAAGCACAGCCATTCTTCTGTTGTGCACATCCTCGACCGCAATTGCTTTGAGAGCCCTGGCATGCAGAGGTAGTGGAGCCACGGCACCAGCTTTCAAGGCTTTCTCCAAAGGTCCTTCTTCTCCTGCATCTCGAATTTCAATGGGAGGCAAAGGTCTCTTCAGGCTTGTAGTCTGCAAAGACATGGTTGACCCCGAAGAACTCGGAGCTCCAAAGACCATCTTCAGGAAAGGGTCTGCTTCCCAGAAATACTGAGGCATAGGAGGAGGCAGGCTAGACCTGCAAGCTTGTACTGCTCTGTCACCTACCGGAGCTGCTCCATCATCACGAAGAATCTCCAGCCTTGACACCTCCAGCTCTGAGCCACCATTACCTTCAATGAGCTTCCAGACGTCAGAGAATCTACCGGAGGCTGGCTCAGTAGGACTTGGATATGGATCAGCTACACCTCCAAGTTCTTCCGCTTCTTCATCCATGATTGAAGTCATCCCAGTCAGGCTCTTCTGCCATGCCTTCGACATCTATGATGCCTGTGTCCTGCCTCATCTCGTTCGCATGCATTTCCACAGAAGTAGCAGGTGCACCAGCAACGCACTGGCCCGTAGGAGGTTCCACTTCCAGTGCTGCCTCCAGTGCCAATACCATCTTGACTCACAGGAGCTGCTGACACGGGCCTCTGAGCCCTCTCCACCAAAACGTCGATGATAGCAAGCAACCGTGCCACCAACTCGCGAGTTGGAAGAGCCGCCAGCTCAAACTCCATCAAACCCCTCGCTCGAAAAACAGCAAGAGAGCAGCAAGAGAGCGAGAGGCTCCCACCCACCCACCACTGAACCGAAAAGAAGTTGGCAACTTGAAATGACTGGACGACTGATGCAATCTTTCCTTCATGAACTCAATCTATTCAGTCTCAGTTTCTCTTTTGTAAATAAAGCTACATCAACAAGTTGAAGTGAGCATAAATATATGTATATATATATATATAGATATATGCATGTATTACATATCATATACATAGTCACCAATTGCACTTTCAACTTTCTCAGCACAGAGCACTGTTGCCAACTGCGAGACATCATGGATCGCCTGAAAAAGCTCGGCGGCAACAGGTTCCAGGTGAAGAAATCCAGAAATCGTTGATGGTCGCAATACTAATACTAAGAAACCCGAAACCCCAAAACTTCAAAATGTGACAAGGTAGCCAGGTAGCGTTGATTTGGATGGAGTATCGCCAACCAGAGCAGTTCAAGACAGTATCGCGTTCTCATGCATCGGACCAGTGACGAATATCGATAATTGTTCAAGTTTCTCTTTGTTGTAACAAGATCGTGCTAAAAGGATTTCAGTTCACAGGGTGTCTGGACTGTCTTGAGTCTTGACCAAACAAAGACATCACGATCATCAATCCTCACAAAGCAATACAGGACAATAGCCAGGTGCAATGATGCGTCATCTGTTTAGCTTGAGACTCGTGACCTTGTCGGAGAATGGCAGACTCAAAACCATCCCGGCAAATGCCTGCTGAAAGAGCTGAGGATTCGTCTGCATTGGACCTCCGCAGTGGCACTTTTGGCAAATTCTTTTACACAGTTTACAGTCCCTGTAGATTTGACTTCGTGGCTAGAAGACTTTACAAATCTTTACAATTTGACCCACCTTGCCGTGTCCGAGATTTCCTGTTAAACCTCACTGAGATCTAGACCGTTTGGATTCCATCCACCATGACTGGGAGGAGCCTGCTTTTTTGCACTCAGAAAAAAACAAATTCAAAGAGGCAGCCACGCTGCCACAACTCAGGTTCTATCTAGTCGAAGGAAACACGAGTCTGAAGTCTTGCTTAAAAAAAAAAACACAGACCCACATTATTAGCAATCCCGCAATCCCTCGTCAATCATGAACCGCTTTGCCCACAAGACATCGTGTAGCCATCAAGGTTTCCCTACTCTTCCTCTCAGTGGGCAGCACTGTAACTTCTAAAATTCACCTGTGCTGTGCTGCCGCAATGCCCACCTTTCCCGAAACAATGTTTTCGCACACCGTCACGGACCTGAAAAGCTGAAAGGTTGGTCTGCATTGGACCTCATTCCAGACGCGAATCGCAATCACACTAGTGGATGACGAGGCACAACAACCACAACCACAACTACAATCACAACCACAACTACAAACAATTGACAGCCTTTACCTGGAAAAGGATCCGCGGCAACTTGTCCCCTTTAGGATGGAAGGGTGGCCACTGTGGCACCAATGATGCTCTGTCTCACTCAGCGGGCGTGGTCCGAATAGCAGGACCGACCTGCAGCCTATGATCCTGGTCACACATATACAACTAGTACCATCAAAGGAAGAATCAGCACCCCCTGTGCAACGACGATCATGATCATGAATCACAAACTTTACAGTGCTCCCAAAACCGTACCCGCCACGTCGGACTTAATCAATGTTGTGCAAATCTTCTTAGGCTGCAGCCACCGTACAGCACCCGGGTTGCATTTGCCTGTAACCACATAAATATAGCACACATCCGTCATCCGTCAATGCGCTTGAAGTTTAGAGACAAACTAGCGATATAGATCAGGTTTTGCATTCACCGAATTGAAAGTGTTTCAAAGTGTAACGCAAGCCACACCTTCACTAGTAGATGTTCTGTAAAAGCCCAACGGATCACAAAAAAAGCGTGTCAAACTCAGACAACGTGATCGCTTGTCTCTGATACTTTCTGATACCTCCTGACCACTTCCAGCAACAGGTAACAACAAATGAGGAAGGCACTGGCTGTGGAGCTGCCATTTGCGGAATTGTCGGCATAGACTGTGGGGGTCCACTTGATCCACCTTGTCCCCTCCTGGAGAAAAACGGTCAAAATGTCTGAATTTTTCAAACCGGGAAGCACCTCGATTGCGTCAATACCACAGAATCACAGAAAATGGAAAGCGCTCCAGGGCGTTTGTGGCGCATACCAGCCTCAGGAAGGTGAGAATGATTTTAAGAGAAACGGAACTTTGAAAAAGAAACCAACGACAACAAGTGACAACAATTTCTCATTCAATTTCCGAGAAAGCAAGATGAGGCTGCTGCTATTACCTGCCTGAGCAGGAGCAAGACTGTCCAGAGTCGGCCTGCACAGGACTCGCAATGCTGACAACCACTGACTACCCTCGTTGATCCTGGCCCGGATCTACAATCTTGCCACTACAAGTAGATTCTCTTGCATACAATTTCTGAAGTGTGCTCAGAAACTTTAAAAATATGTTTGAATGTTGTCAAGAAACTCACAAAGCCAAGAATGACTACAGAATGCTATGCTATATATAATGAAATGCAAATGAAATGCAATGTATGCCAACATTGGTGAAAGGCTTCAACAAGTTGTACTAAGACTCAGACAGCGCTGCCATGTACTCCAGGTCTGTTTGCCAAGGACTCGGTGAGCGCTGAAAGCAAGTACCAATACGTCCCGCCGGTGATATATACAGTATACCGTATCTCAAATATCTGGAGAAGTTCAATGTTCAAACTAGTTCAAACCTTCAAAAAATCTGAATCGCAGGAAAGCAGGACACACATCAACGTCCCACCTCTTCATATCTGCCAAGCTAGTCACGTGAAACAAACACCTGGCTCAGTGCGACAATTTGTTAAGATCAAGCACAAGCAAGTGAAACTTACACAATAATACAAGCACAGCATGTAAACCACCAAGAAACAGTTTCCCGGTCTTTCTGTTTTTGACCCGTGGCATTGGCACTGAAATCGTCGAGAATAAACCCTTGCTGTCACCCTGTCCTCCCGCTGTACAAGTGTAGGGTCGGACTGCTCATCCTGATACTCGAATAAATCAAATCGAGATCTTTGTTGAATTAACGGTAAGCTGTAAGAACTATCTTCGCAGAAAACTATAGAAAACTTGCACCTGAAGTGTGAGGTCTATTGAAATTTGAAATACGAGTGAGACAAAGAAGTTGCAACAGTTGCTGTCAGTCCGATGATTACGGGAAAGGGAGCCGATCAACGAAAAAATCGGAGAATTTGAGATAAAGAGTGTCTGGTGGTCAAACAGTAGGGTTTTATCCTTCTTTGTCTCCTCATCTAGCAGAAGGTTACATCATGCAGGAGCACTACTATACTTTGAAATTTATCCTACCCAGGTAGGATAATACTTGGAAATCTCTTCAAGAGAACCTGGGACCTGACCATCTCAGAATCATTCTTCACTCTCGCATCAGGACGAGTCAACTGGATCAGACTAACGACCTTTGGTCGCATGACCCAGCGGCTGGCAGCAGCATTCAGTCTTCCCGTGTTTGCCACACTCGGGCAATGAGCACCTTTACAGATCTGTTCAGTCTTTAGTTTAATCTTTATCTGACTCCTTCAAAGCCTGTGATGAAAATCTAGCAAAACAAAAGAGGGAACAGAAACGAGAACCAGCCGCTTCTTTGGACACTAACCCTTTGTCACTCTCAGATGCGGAGCAACTTGCAGCCTGTCCAGATACTTTTGAAAACAAACTCCAAAACATAAAATGATGTACAAATTTTACAAATGTACCTAATTCATCCAGATTCAGATTCATCAAACTCAATCGTCAAACTCGCCTGAGGAATTCACGGCCTCGAAGAGCCCAAGATTTTTGAATCCCCGAAGAGCTCCTCGAAGAGCTTTCGATCCGCCAAGTTGGCTCCTAAGGAACAGTTCCGACAAAGTGTGATACTTGTGACACTTGTGCAGATCTGGAGAAAATACTTCAAAAAAACGAGACATAGACGTTTTCGAAGGCTCCAGAAGCTCCAGAAGTGCAGGAAAGGCTCGAGAAATAGTAAGCTCCGACCGCGATGCACCCAACGTGTTCCAGTGGATATGTCTTTCAGCTTCACCTCAGGGTGGTCTCTCCACGCAAAGACCTGGAAACATAGAAACACATACTGAAGCCTTCAGAAAAAAAATCTGCAAGTTCTGCTAGGCGCATACTCATCATCTTGCAAGACAATGGCATCTTTGACGGCCGACACGTTGTCCTCGGTAGCAGGGTCACAAGAGCTTCCTCATCATGCCCCTATCAATTCTCTTCACTGAACACTGGCGCTTGAAAGCTCCAAGGCTGTGACGTATGGACCAGGAAACCAAATGCACGGGCCTTTCACCATATCTGATTTTCCAGTTAGCTTGTTGACGACAGTGATGTACCTTAGGAATAGTATTCAATGTTTGCACCTTCAACGTCAACAGGCATACCTGGCATACCCAAAGTACCTCTGAACCAAGTTACTGCGTGCAAGTCAAGCTAGTGCTGGTGCCCTTTGTCCACTGGTCATATGGACCAGGAAACCACACACAAGGGCCCTTTCGGCGCTTTCAGGGAGTGCACTCTTCTGATTACAAGAAATGGCACAACACTGGCCTCTCTTCGAATCAATCAGCAAGAATTCACTTCATGTGGAAACGCAGACAGGCTACATATTCAGATTTATTGAGTCTGTCGGCAAGTTACTATACAAACACGTGCAACCGCATGAATCCATGGAAAGCTTTGGCATCTCTTGAGTTAGCATGTTCAGTCTCGGTGTCCTTGCCTTATCGACGCGTCTTTCTCCAGAGAAGGTGTTCTGTACAGTGACATACTCCGTGCTGCTTAGCCAAACCCCGCTGCCTTGCCTCAGCCACACAAAGTGCTTTATGGCATGTTGGCTTGCAAGATCCTACAGAAATATGGGCAATGTACGACGACTCAATAAACCTGAGTATACAGTATACAAATGATTAATGTATTATACATATAAGTATACAGCATACAGCAGTCTTGCGCTGTACCTGACGCCAAGGAACTCCCATTCTTCGTATGGACCTGGAAACCATATGCAAGGTCCCTTCTCCACCCGGCGCGCTCCGGTGAGTGTGTCTTCAACAGACACATACTCCTCAGAAAAGACTCTAAGACTCTAAGGAGAATCGGAGAAACTGTTTTCTGTGAAAGAAGGTCCGCATGCACAACACACGACAACAGTCTGAATTTCCCTGATTCAACATGCGTCTAAGTCTTAGAAAAGTACAATCACGGACAACTACAATACAATGCTTTCAAGAATCTGTGCTGTTGAGACGAACACCAGAAAGAACCTCATTGCACATCCTAGCTGAAAGTCAGCAAAACTCCCTGAAGTATGCACCGGAAAGAAGTAGTCTGAACCGTCCAAAGTACTTTTACGGTCTGGGTGTGGCACCTTTCCTTCCTCTCTCGGCCCTGGAATCCAAACCAAAGGGCCACGTTGCACCCTCCTCTCGCCTGTCTGCCTGTCCTGCCAAAGGCAATAAATCACAAGAAACCGTTGAGGCGCAGGACATGCGATGACTATGAAATTGCAGTATTTCGCATGCTCGCTAACTAGTACACCAAGCATACTCACACAATCATACGCAAACCCGGCCTCTATCAGAACGTACCTTGCAACTTCTCACACAAAACAACAGAAGTACAGTAAATGGTGTCGTGGAGTCACCCTTACCCTGGCCCTGTTCTAACCTGCCAATCTGACTGCCGACTAGCCACTGCATGCTGGTCAAACTTACGCCCTGGCCAACTCCCTCCAGCTTCTCATAAGGCCCCAAGAAGAAGAGCCTTTAAAAGGAAGAAGACGAGCCTTTTGAACAAAACAATTGCAGCTTACATTTCATCCTGCCTGGGGCCATGGACTGCCCGCTCCGAACCATCCATTGTGTCTCGGACCCTTACCTAGAAATCAAATCATAGACATAGATTCACTGTTCATTTGTGTTCGTTTCATCATTTCATGTATACTCAAGCATTCAAAAGCTACACAAATGCCACTGCGTTGCGTAATCCAGCACTCCAAGTGTGATTGCTTTGACAATGCTGTAGGTCTTGAAAGGATTTATCCAAACCAGACCAGGACCTTAAACCAAGAGCAACATTGATCTTGCCAAATAAAAACAACACCGAGACGAAAACTGAGCTAAGGAGCTGTTTGCTCAAGTTGCTCTAGTTGCTTTTGGGCACTACAGTAGTTGCTCTGTCCGCCCGTCCGACTCTGACCAATACGACACAAGAGCTTTCTCAACATTTCTCCACCAAGCATCCATTGATCACTGTGACTGTGGTGAGGTGCTGAACTCTCAGCTGCTCGTCCATTCGGAGAAAGCGAACCTGAGAGAAGCAGTGAGTAGTGGGCAAAACATGGCCAATCCACGGAAAGCCGAATCGAAAACACAACGACACAATTCTTTGCAGATTGATCTGAAAGTCTCAGGCATGCGCAGGACACATCAAAGTCATAAAAATACGTAGCAAGACCGAGAGAGCGGAGACTATAGCATGCGATCCTTGCGATGTTTGCCACCTGCAAAAGGCTCGACATTTTAGGGTATGCAATTGCAGTTGTCGTTGTGGGATTTCTGGACCTGTTGGGTAGATTTCGTACATTTGTGTGAATGAAAAGGTTTACAAACCTGCATGCAAAGGCATCCAAAGCAACTACAAACTTGTTGCGCAGCATACATCGCCTGGGCAAGTCATCTGCACGAGGTCGCGCCTCAGTTGTGAAATGACACAAGAATCTTGAGTGTTCCACCACACAAGAGAAACTCTGTGTGAGGGAGCCACACACAAGCAATCTGGTCATTAAGAACGCAAATCTGCTGCAGACTTTCATGCATTCGTGTGCCAATGCTAGATTCGCAGTAGGACGGCATCAGCAAATATCACCAAGCTTGCCCGTCTTACACTGGTAAACATGGAGTCACTTGCGTCACTAAATACTGTCTTTCGGGAACTTCTGAAAAAAGTAGATCTTCTTGAAGGAACATCTTCACAAAATCTTGAAGCAACGAAGACTGCTATCCCTATTTACTGCTTTTACAACCTATCATAAGAGTTTTTTTTCGTATGAATTCTCCTATCCAAAAAACTCCAAGTGGCCAAAGCTCCAGCTGTTGGTGTATCACGGCGCCTGGTCGCTTCGCTCTGGCATTTAGACGATTCAGACGGCTGAAGTCATCAGACGGCACGCACCTGTAGACTTCCATCTCGCCGCTGGGCTTCCAATCAGCTGAGCGCCCACAAGTGATGCACTGATCCTTGGGTCATGAGTCATTACCAAAGGAATGCTTGAAGCGTTCCATTTAGAATGTGCCCCCCACCAACCTCCTTAAAATGTAAGCAAGACTCTGAGTCCAAGGAATTCTTTTGCATGCATAGTTTGCAAGACCACGTGACGGCCATTGTGGTGTGTTCCACTCAGCAACACCCGTCACAAGCTGGTCGCATGACCACAATCAGCAGGCCGCAACATCCATAAGGCTTTACGATTGGAAAGTTTAGCTTTTTGACATCGCAACATGACGTGTAAACTTTCCATTCTCATTGTTGACCATCTATCATCTTGACCAATGTCAATGACGCTGGCAAGCATCAAGGTCCAAGGTGCCAGTGGCTGTTCAGTTCAGTTTCGATGTCCAAAAGATCTGATTCGAAGTGCATCTAAATCAAAATGCATAAAACGCATAAAACCAGTTGAATTCGTGTCCCGGGTTGACTCTGGGCAAATCTAGGCAATCGTAGATTGGATGGAGTGACAATGCAAAAGA
The DNA here is from genome assembly GCA_000507305.1 of Breviolum minutum Mf 1.05b.01. Lineage (NCBI taxonomy): Eukaryota > Dinophyceae > Suessiales > Symbiodiniaceae > Breviolum > Breviolum minutum. The sequence continues at coordinate 46,754 of DF241731.1, forward strand.
CTCATGCGTGATTTGTCCTTGAGCCCAAAAGGTCAAGCAATGTGATCTCAACAAACAGCATTTGGGAAGTCTCAGAAAGGACAAGTGACAAGTGACAAGATGGCAATGTGTACCCTTTGCAGGCCTCAGATTGCAAGGAGTCAGCTCCCGCACATCACCGTGGATCCTACGTCCTACGTGATAGTTGGAAGCCATGAAGCTATGAAGCCAGCCCAGGGTGTTGCATCCAAAGAGTTGAATCGTGATGAATCGTGTTGGGATTTGCTGATTTGCTCAAGAAGCTCTTAATAGCTCCAAAACGGCAATACGGAATGACCCAAACAGAAATGAATTTATGTCTCGCTCCGTGATTTCAGTCCGTCGCTTTGAGCCTTTGAAGGAAGCTGCAGGGAATGCCAACAGCAAAGCGGCTGAAGCTACTGGCTTCCAGGTTCCAATATCTCAGGCGCTACCTGCCTGCACCACAAATACATATAATCTGCTGACAGTAGAGTATGAAGGACCTCACTGCAAGACAGTTTCAAACTTCCACTGAGCTTTTGGAGCGCGCAAACATTGCAAAAACTTTGAGGTTTCAGCATCTGCAAAAAAGAGCTGCAAAAAGTGCTCACCTCATCTTTCAGAAATTTCACATGCTTTCACGATGCGCTCCCCATCCAACCCCCCGTGCCACTGCTCTGAGTCACTGAGGGCCCTGCCCAAGAAATACATCTTTCCCCAGAAACACATCCTGATGAATCTCGCGACCTGGCCAAGGGAACAAATTCACAAGGGAGGGAAAGTGTATCCAGTGTACAGAGCCAGTGAAAGCCAAGTTGCAACAATAAGTCCAACCTCACAAGAGCAGATTAAGAAGTTCACTTTTGCAGGGATGACATGTCCAAAATCTGTGCTGGAAACTCCAGGGAAAAAGAATGGCACGGGCGCATACAACTGTGGCTACCGGGTCGAAACTGAATAGATCGCACTCTTGTGGAGCCCGAAGAGTTTTTAAGGTCCACACAATTCAGGAATTGAAAACTAGAACAATTTTTGTGTGTTAGTTACTTGGTGCGTTCTGCATAATCTTCAATCCAGGGGGGTATTGCTTTTTGAGTAGTTTGCTTGATTGGCATTTTTGCAATCAGTGTTCTTGACCAATAGTTCAATCCGAACTAGCTTTGAGTTGTACCACAAACGTAACTGTGCGACCATTCATACCTGTCTGAATTGACAATATGGCCGCAATGAACGCTGCCCGAGATCGCAATCTTTTCAAATGGCACCAAGAGGCATCACTGTATAGCGCGGTAGCAATGAGAACACGAACGTTGCAAGAGGTGCAGGCATATTCTCAATTTGTACCGACGCAGCTAGTTCCGTAGTGTCAACACGAACGTTTTTATTGGAGCGGGCACATTTTCAGGACAAGTGTGAACAAGCACGTTATTGCCAGTGGGCATTTGTCTGTAGCAAGGCAGTCAATGAAGTAGTGTGAGCAGGAAGGTTATCACATTGCCCATTTTCAATTTGCAGGCTGAACACGAACGCCTCAACGTTTCTGCGGCTGAGTCTCGCAATGTAGCTGATGTAGCTGTATTGATACCCTGCTGATGCCACAGGTTCATGTAAGTTGCGTGAGAACTCTTCGGACTCTTCGGTTCTCCGCTTTAAGGTTCCCAGTACGCCGGAACACCCGAACCTACTACCACAAAAAATCGAGCGGCAAGCAGCTTGTCAAATCTGTAAAGCTTTTATCTAAGTACGTTGCCCTGTCACAGAAAAGAAATAATGAATGCAATGACATTCTGTGAATATGAGTCCAGAGCATAGTGGGAAGTCAGTGGCTCCACCTGAAAGTCAGGGTCTTGGTCAAGCTGCGGCTTGTGATAGTGATGTCTGACAGTGCGTTTCGGAAGACCAAGCCTTCAGTTCCTACTGGTTATTGCTAATTGTCACTTTGGTCACTAAATGAAGCATGGCAAAATCAAGAAGTCCAAAAGCCAACTTAGGGCGGCTACTATTGAGCTCCTAGCTGACTCAAAGTACATTGAATACGTTCATTACATGATTACGTTGTTTACACATCACCCTCGCATGGAAAAAATCGGAGAAAAACACAAAAAACAGAACATTATGCCCAATCTAAGCGATGTGATGCATGCCAACCTCGTGCATCTTCCGCATCAGCCACAGTTGAGGTAGCAGCCCCATTGCTTCCTGAAACCTTGGAAACTGAAAAGCCTGCAAAGGGGAAGGGGAGGATGAACACAATCCCCCCCGAATCCGATGAGTCCTTTTTGAACGAATTATTAATTGAAAAACTGCACCAAACAGCCCCAGGCATTGTGTAGGACACAAGGATCTGCATTGTGAACCTGTCATGCTCACAAGAGAAAGTGCAAGATCATGAGGCCACCATGTAGAAAAAACACTTATTGTTGATCCGGAACAGGTGCAGTAGGTGACATAGTGATCAAATGGGTTGACTTTCAGCAAGGTTTTTGTCCAAGCTGTGCAGCTGCACCAGTCATCTCCCGGATGGAAGAAGAACGCCAAGAACAAAGCCGCAGGAGCCGTGGCATACCTTCACAAAAGTTGCAAACAACGTTAGCACTAGTACCATTCACCTAGCATCTCTGCTTCCGTTCAGGTCGGTGTCTGTGTCAATTGTTGCTAGATTTCGACCAAATGATGGACAGGTCGACTAATTAGACGAAGGAAATACCGGCACTCTGGCAGTTTTGTCTTGCATTTTTGCAAACATGGCAGCTCGACACTCTCAGGAAAGGAGTGGACCTCAAGAGGTTTCGATTTTCCACAACAAAGGTTTGTTTTTTTTTTTGCAAACCACGTAAACCACGGCAACGTAAGGCCATGGCTGCTTTGGTGCCGTGTGCTGAAATTGGTAGCACATGAAACTGAGGCCTGCTGCCACGGCCTGGGCTGTCCCACATGACACGCAGGAGATAAATTAATCTCGTGCCAAACCAATTGGGATGAAATATGCACTGAAAACACTGAAAGACATGCGTTTTAGTATATAGGAAGAAACGAATAGGAGAATGAAACAGCAGCGCCACAAAGCCACAGGGAATTATAGGAATCTTCAGGGACCCAAACCAGTGCAGAATAAGAGCTGCTGCATAGGCATAAGGGAAGACAAATAGGTGGGTCGGCTTGAAGGACAACCAACTTGCTTGCATCAGGAGTTCTTGACAAAACCAGTGGGCATTGGAAATAACTGAGCAATAGGATCCTGGAAACACCAAAAATTGTGCACAAAACAGTGAGGTTTCCTTTCACCAAGACCAGCAACAGCCACTAAGTCACTAAAGACCCTAAGTTATAGAGTTCGAAGATAAACAGGTCAAAAGAATCAAAACAAAAGCGGTTCATTAAATTCATCGGTCGAGATCGACATCCAAGTGCCAGACTGTGGACATGGCCAGCTCTAAGTAAGCAAATTTTGTCTCCACTAGTCTGGTCTCCATAGACTGCGCAAGGGAAACTCACAGCTACAACTCCCAAGCTGCCAAGAATTCCAAGTCTTTGTATGAACTTCATTGCATGTATACTGTATGCGTTGTATGCATTGCTGCACTGGATGCACTGTTCAGTGTCTGTCCAAATAATCTACCACAACTTGAACACACAAGCTCACACTTCCAATGGCAGCGCACCCAAACACATCGGGCTATGACAGCCAGCATATAACTTGCCTGTCCAGCAAGCAACTCACAGCACAAGATGTTTGACTGCGTCCATCTACATACTGTACAGTATTTAGATTGATAACCTTCAATACAAAGCCCGGCATGATTCAAATTGTGCGGTACTCGTTGCAGCAAGCCTGAGTATCGATGCTTAGTCCATAGATGGACTTGTGCTTCCAGATCTTGTAGAGCAAGATGCAGGATGCAGCAAATTGGACAAAGTATCCTGGGATTGTTTCAGCACTCAAAAGACATGTTTGCACAATGCATTTTCGCCAATTCAAAACGGAACTTTCAACCCAATCAAGCATATCTGACCACTTGGTTTGAATGAATGTTTTTGTAAAGCTGTGGCCTACCAAAAAAAGGAAGATTTCCATGCTGAAACCTGAGGCAAGAGGGAACGAAGGCCACTCCGAAGTTCACGCATTGGGTTTACATGTTCTTTTTCCAACACTTCAACAGGACATCTCAAATTCTCCGCACTTACTTTTCAATGCAATAATAACTACGTCGTTGCATTGAATGAATGGATACTCTATAAATCTTTGGAAACTTAACGGTTTTGAATTCTGGTTGATGCTGTCCTTGCCTTTGCTCTACGGTCACACGAGGGGCGGCAGAATGCGGCCCCCCTCTTGATGAAACGCGTCCACGGCACAAATCCGACGGTGTCAAAATTCAGAGAAAACAAATCCATTGGAAAGTTCTATGAAGCAATGTCGCATTGCAATCAATTATCCAGTCGATAACGCATGTTGATGTTTTCACTTACTTCGGCTATTGCATCATGGCCCACTTCATACAAGCATCGCTTGACATGAAACTATGGAAAAACACCCAACCATCATAATAAACACGGAAAATACGTAAAACCAAAATGAAACTACCCTCCAGCAAATGAAACAAGGTGCAAGCTGCAGCACATCAACAGCGTCAAAAGGAAAACAACAATGGGGGAACAACGTCTGATCAACGTAAACAAAACGCATGCCTCTTGGACGAAGCTTTGAAATCACCTTCTGTTGCGGTATGTCGCCAAGAAATCAAGTAGGCATCCAACAGTCAAGCAACAGGATCCTGGAATTTCAAAAAAACATAAAAAATTAACATGAGAAAAATTAACTTACATTGTCAGCGAAGACTGCCAAAGTAACTGCCCAACTAATGTCTGTCGTCAAAGACTGTCATCAAAAGTATCAGAGTTTGTTTCAGAGTTTGTTTTTAGCTGCCCAACCAAAAGCTGTGGTCAGAGACTGTCTTCCAAGACTGCTTAACTAACATTGTCATCAAAAACTACCAAACAAGCTGCCCGGCTAAAAGCTATCATCAGGGGCAAGTTTCAAAGTGCTCAACAAAGTAGTTTTGTACGATTTTTTTCGATTTTTTTTTTTTAATCCCTTTATTTTTGCCCCAGGTCCAGCTAGCAAGACCTTTAGATGTGGCAACCTGTTCGTTATTTCCTGCGTGCCGGACGATCAAAACCGCCGAACAAAAGTAACCCTGGACCAATTCTGCTCACATGCTGCACCCCCAAGGCATGTGCCAGTTCCATCACCATCGGCAATGCATTTCATGAATGTTTGACGTTCAAACTGCAATAGAAAGTAAATTTTGAGACCGAACGACATTTCGCACATTTCATGAACGTCGGACGCTCAAAATTAAATGCATGTCGGACACCCAAAGATTGCACTTTAATGCCAATTTTGAAGCTGCCCGAGCGACTCCTCACACATTTTGTGCGTGTCGGATGCAAACAAGTTGTGGTAAAACGCAAATTTTAAAGCTAGCTGAGCAACTCTTCATGTTGGCTTGTTGGCTGGTAAAAACTGAAAAAATTGAAGATGCAAATTGCAGAACAGGACGGTGCCACAACGACTGTTCAACTTAATCGTGGTGCGGTGTTGGTGGTGGTGATGGTGTTGGTCGCTGTGATGTTCTTGCTTGTAGTGGTGTTTTTGCAATGGTTACTTCGTCGACTCAACTTTTGTCCACGCAGCATTCGCTGGATATAAGATCGAGCTGCAAATTGCAAGTTGTCAGATGTTGTTTTTGTTTTCGGGTTAATTTGTTGACCACATATCCAGGATCACGTGGTCAACACTGCACGTTCCTTGGGCTCTAGACAGGGCCCTTGAGACAGCCTTGGGTACAGATACAAAACATTGTGTTTCCACAACAATTCGCATAGAACAATAGCGTTCACAACAGTTCGAATAGAAAACAGAGTTGGTTACGTTTGGCCTGTTTTATGGCAGTAGGGCTGTGCCAACAGAACATCTCCAGGAAACCAGCGAACAAACACACAAAACACAAACAAAAACAAACAAACAAAAATGAACCAAAACAAATCCAACCAACCCAAAACATACCCAACTCAACCTAAACTAAACAAAAACCCGCCCCAACCAAAGCAAACCCAAAGCAAACTCCATCTCTGTTCCTTATAACCAGTTACCGCACTAGGCGGTGCCGGAAGTTTCAAAAGGTAGAGAATATAATCCAGAAGAACATCTGAATACAGAATCGTTCGCGGCAGTCTTGATTGATTGCATTTGTTCTTATCACTCGAACAAAGTTGATGCCTGTTTGCTTTGTTGCAGCACGCAACTGCATGCGACAGCAAGCTCTACATGACGTTAAGTCTCTACCCAATTGTGCCAGGTCGCAGCCCGCAACGACATGCGACTCTTCCCACGGACTAAAAGTGCACAGTACTACAAAGAACTTCGAAGTACTACGCCGTACCACAAATTATAACAAAGTACAACTCCGCAGTACAAAGCATGCCTCCAGGACTACAAAGTACTACACGTACCACTCCAGTCTGCTCCACTCCTTCAGTTCCGCGCTGTACTACAAAGTACCATTCCCTACGTACTAATTCGTACTCATTGTAACATATAGGAGAGTCGTGGGACACACGGTAAGGATTCTTATTCCCTGGTGAGGGTGGTTAGATTTTATGTGAGTTGTCTTCTCCTTCTCCTTCTCCTTCTCCTTCTCCTTCTCCTTCTCCTTCTCCTTCTCCTTCTCCTTCTCCTTCTCCTTCTCCTTCTCCTTCTCCTTCTCCTTCTCCTTCTCCTTCTCCTTCTCCTTCTCCTTCTCCTTCTCCTTCTCCTTCTCCTTCTCCTTCTCCTTCTCCTTCTCCTTCTCCTTCTCCTTCTCCTTCTCCTTCTCCTTCTCCTTCTCCTTCTCCTTCTCCTTCTCCTTCTCCTTCTCCTTCTCCTTCTCCTTCTCCTTCTCCTTCTCCTTCTCCTTCTCCTTCTCCTTCTCCTTCTCCTTCTCCTTCTCCTTCTCCTTCTCCTTCTCCTTCTCCTTCTCCTTCTCCTTCTCCTTCTCCTTCTCCTTCTCCTTCTCCTTCTCCTTCTCCTCCGCGTCCTCCTCGTCTTCCACGTCCTTCTCGTCCCCAACTGCGATGATGTGAGCTCGACCCTGTGAGTTCAGCAATCCTTGCCGGACTCCAACCGCGATCCGGTGAGTTCAGTGTTCCTTGCCGGACCCCAACCGCGATCCTGTGAGTTCTGTGTTCCGTGCCGGACCTCAACCGCGATATGTGTCAGAAAGAATGTCAGAAGATATGTCAAAAAGAATGTCAAAAGATCTGTCAGAAAGAATGTCAAAAGATATGTCAGAAAGAATGTCAAAAGATATGTGAAAAAGAGTGTCAGAAGATATGTCAGAAAGCATGTCAGAAGATGTGACAGAAAGAATGTCAAAAGATATGTCAGAAGATATGCCAGAAAGAATGTCAGAAGATATGTCAGAAAGAATGTCAAAAGATATGTCAGAAAGAATGTGAAAAGGTATGACAGAAAGAATGTGGGAAGATATGTCAGAAGGAATGTCAAACGATATGTCAGAAAGAATGTCAGAATCCAATCAGACTCAAAGAAGGTGAGAACAACAGGACGCATTTTAGGAGATGAGGTGTCTCTCTATCCTCGCCTTACCCAATCAAGCTGACATAAAATCCAAGGCGGCTGTTTCGCCATGTCATGGTGGATCACTCGAAGTAAAGTTGAAAGCGCGAGCGAGAAGGCGCAGGGTCCAGACTCTCGTTTGCCTGCTCAATGATATTTGTACTTTTTTTTTCCCTGGATTGCTGCATGGCTCTATGTCTCCATAGTCCGGGCGGTCGCCCTTCTGTCAGCACTAACTAAATAACACACGATGCACCATTTTCTGTATTAATGTGACAACTGTACACGCCAAGAAAAATACAGAACTAAAGTAGCAATTTCCCAGAGAGTGCCGTAAAGCGTTGGCGAGTCCAACCGCGAACATTGAAACACCAAGTAAAGGGACAATCCAGGATTGTGGGGGTGGGGCGCCGGCTTTCCGAGTCGTTAGAGCAAGGGCTAGTGATGGCACCGCCGAGAGCACGCATGACTAACGACCGGTCCACTGGCGTTGTGATAAAGGGGTTTGTTGGAATCAAAAAAAACTATGATTCGCACGGTTGGAAGACTGTTACGTAAACAAATCTCATTTGTCAACACATAAAGCCGGTGGTGTTGTGAGGTAGATGATGTGAAACGTTGGCGTATGCAGTAGAAGCGTCAGCCAGTACCGCATTACCAACATACAGAAAAGGCAGCTCAGGGTGAAACATCGGCAGCAAGAAGGGACGGAGCCCAACAAGGGGACTGTCAAAGATCGAAAAAGGGGAGTCCAGCCGACTCCCGGAGAACGATCCACCGACAGGAACCTTGGAGCACCGTACCAGCCACAGTACAGACCACCTCGTATTAAGAGGGAGAAACACGAGAGAGGAAGGTACCGGGAGAGGAGCGCCCCGGAGAAGACGGCCGAGCAAAGGAGCCCGCAACGAAAGGACTATGCGGGGACCAGGGCTGGCCGTCGAACTCCAAGGTACTCTATAGAGATGGTGAAGGAAAAATGAAACAAGCGAGAGAAGTGACCTGAGCCGTCTACCGTTTGCAAGGACGGGACGGATGAGAGGGCACGAAAGTGGAGAGGAGGCCATCCCCCCACTCCTGGAGAGTGGCTGAAGAGAAGTGGGATGATGAAGGTGATCCGCCAACGGTAGGCCATATTCCCGTACTACAGCCGCAAGGCGAGAACGGGAAAAGGGCCAGGTGTTGGGAACACCTATCCAATGTTGTGCTCGTCATCGATGTAAGGCTCCATGGTCAACCAGCGTAAGGCTTTGCCCTTGTCCAACAGCCGCCAGGCCAGGACAAGAGGAAAGCCAAAGCTGGGAAGTTAAAGTCATGCCATGGCGCAGATCACTTTGGATCTGGAGCGCGGCGGGCCGGCCCTGCGGAGAGGAGACAAGGGAGCAGAAACGACGAAGAAAGGACAGAGAAAAGTTGAAGACGACGACCGGGGGGAAACAAAGGTGAGGAGAGAGCTGGGGGTAGAGGGGATTGTGTGATAGCGTGCGTGTGGGTGCGCCTATATGGCGGAGCCGCACGTCACGCTGGGGGGCCGGCAGGTGCACCTATATGGTGAAGCCGCCGGATTTTTTTTTCCCCTTTGGCTCACGAGATATAAAGAGTATTTATCGCTTGAAAGAGTTGGTATATAACAGTAAGTATTAAACAAATTATTCTATTCCCGACAATTAAATCATAGCATTTGCTATCCCAACACAGTATGACCGACGCAGTTGTTTGCGCTTCTTGCCCAGGGACCTAACATGATAGGGTCGCTGAGCTTTGCTTGCAACATCAAGTCCAGAAAGTCTTTAGAAAGGCTGGCGATACGTTGAATAAACGAAGAGGAAAGGGTTGGATTCCCAAATGGGAGGCCAAGGTAGTGATGACAACGGTGTCCAAGGCTCATGCGTTGAAGACTAAGGAGGCACGCATCCTATGCATTGCAGGAGGCAAAAATTGTGGTGCAGAGATGGCCAGACAACCTGCACGTGTTAGTGCGATCAAAACAGGGATGGCAAAACCTGGATATAGAGTTCGCGTTGAATTGATAGAGATCCGTGAGTTCTTGGAAAGATATCCTGGAAAGATTTTTTTTTTCCCCCCCTTCCCCCGTTGGAGCAGGTGCACCTATATGGTGAAGCCACTCGAACGGATTGGGGAGCAGGGTACGCATTGGTATGTTGCATGGCTGAGGTTTTCGGTGTTAAGGAACTTCAAATCCTCTGGCAGGTGCACCTATATGGTGAAGCCGCCAGATGTGATTCCGAAAGATCAGCTGAAAGAGTTGTGGAATGGGAGCCCGGCAGGTGCACCTAAATGGTGAAGCCGCCGGTGGCTAGTGTGTATTGGACAATGATTCGGCACATTAGTAGCGATGGCAAGCGGGTGCACCTATATGGCGGAGCCGCTGCCATGCGCAGTTATGTGATGCCGTTGAGGGAGAGGAAGTGTATTGTGCCAGAGTTATTTGTAGCCCTTTCCTTTTCCTTTGCCTTTGCCTTTGCCCTTGCCTGCCCCTTTGCCAAAGCCTTTGGCGGATCCTTTCTCGGAGCCTTGATCGGAGCCTTTCTCGGATCCTTTCTCGGAGCCTTTGGGGGTGAATTTTCCCTTGCCTTTGCTTTTGCCCGGAATGTGGAGAGGCGGGCGGTCGGAGAGCTTACCTTTGCCTTTACCCTTGGGAGTACTGGGTGGGGCGCCGATGGCGTGTGGAAACGACGGGAAGTCGGTCTCGTATTGCTGGGAGGAAAAGTAAGTGAGGGGTTGCTCTCTGGGTGTGCGGCTGCGTTCGGAGGCGGGACGAGGACGGACCTCGAGAGCGGCAGCGGGGATACTCGTATAACCTGGCCTGGTGTGGGACGAGCTAGCTGGATCAGGAGTTGTGGGAGCTGGCAGGTCGACGTGGAGACGGTGATAGGTGAAGCTATCGGTCTCCTTGGCTCTGTGAAAGGACGTTTTGGCTTCAGTGACCGCCTCCGGTTGGTCCTCTTGGTGTTGGGCGATGAGCTGGGCGCATTGCGGAAGGCTGAGTTTGCCACTAAAGAACAAAAACAATGCTTCCGGGCAATATGGGCGAGTGGCGGGGTCCGGGAAGAGGCGTGATGAGACACGAGGAGCACCCTCTCGTAGCCATCGAATGATAGCCTCGGAGGGCGGAGCAGCTGGGTTTTGTATGGCGTTCTTGTGACCGTTGGTTGGGTCGGGGAGGCGGATGAAGCGAGCATTGGATGGCTCATGGTCTGGTGGAGCTGTGGCGGTGGCAAGTTGAAGGGCGTTGCGAAGCGCCGCTGCACTACGGTGGCCGGAAGCGTGGAGTGCAAGGTCCGCGAAGCGATGAGTTTGCGGATCGCCTTCCGCCGAGGCCGGCAAGGGGAACCGAAGCGTCCAGGTGATTTTGCGATTGATAATGTCGGTGTTAGGAGAGGCAAGTGCAGGGATGAGGTGGGGAGGGACATGGCCTAGAATGGCCTGTTCGCGAGCTGCTTCGATGGCAGCTTGTGGCTGAGCAAGGTGTTGCGGTGAGCGGAATTGTGCGTTTTGTCGTACTTGGAATTGGGATCGGGAATTGGTCTCCCCGCCGGTTATGTCAGGGGTGATTCGCGCCAGGTCAGGGTGACTGGCAAGCACATAAGCGCCTACTCGTGGCGGCAGGTGGATGATGAGATGACTGGCTAGTAGCAGCGTGTCTTTCTGGTTTGTGCCGCGTCCTTCTGCCGCCTCCACGGTGCTCCACTGGCAGAGCTGCTTACCTCCGAGGGTGTCAACCAGGGAGGCGTCAAAGAAAGAGGGAGAGGCCAGGTTGGTGCCGTGGATGAGGTGGCGGTGCCAGAAGGTGGGATGGAAGAAATAGGAGTCAATTTCTGGGGGGTCCACTTGGGAATTGGGGGGAGTGAGGATATTGATCGACGATTATGTAGGGAGTGACGTGGGGAGGGTTAGGTTGGAACAGCGCTACCAAGAACTGATGGTGGTAATGGCGATCGAGGTCTGGCATCAGATCTTTGAGATCCAAGATCAGCGATGTCCATGGGTGAGCGTGAGATAGCCGTGAAAGGACTGTATAAAGGGGAGCGTCCATGATAGGGCTGGCCTCGGCCGGGTGTTCCAGTGCGGTTAGTAGTCGGCCGAATGCTGCGTTAGTGGCGGAGTCAAAGAGATCTGGTTCTTCTTCCTCTGGAGGAGCCGTAGCATCTGGGATGTCATCCGCAGGAGCTGGTGTGGCGGTGTTTCTGGGTTGCAGGAGAAGCTGCAATCGGACATCAGCGTTGGTATTCATCGTGGCTTCGGTTGAAGGGTTGGTGGGTACCGGTGCTGGGGCCCCAATGGGGCGCCCACGAGGACGTGTATCTGTGGCAGTAGGAAGCCAGTGGTGGACTACCTTATCGTTGTCGAGGGAAAGGGCGCAATGGAAGTGAGCTGATTCCAATGGGATAGTAGGCGTACCTATGATGTGATTTTCAAGGTCCACCCAAAACCATTGTGAGCCAGAGCGGGCAGTAGATGGGATGGCGACGAAAACGGCTACAGAGAATCGCCGCTGGTTAAGGGGTGAGGTTAGGACTTCTCTAGACATGGTATCTTCCCTTGAAGCCTGAAGTTTGATTGCGATGTGGCGGGGGTCGGTAGCTCTGGAAGAGTGTACTCCCGGTCGAATTCCTTCGCGGAGAACGCGCTCGAATGTGGTGGTGTGGCAATAATAGACGCCAAATGGGGGAAGGGCAGCGAGTGGGATGGGATCCACCGTGTTGAGGTGTGCTCGAGGAACGGGTTGGTGGATCGAGGTTAAAATGCGCTTGGGAAGTTGGGAGGTTAGGGCCACCACAATGGAGGCTTTATTGTTGTGGTCGCGCGCTTCGCCAAGGGTAAGGCGCTTGCGGCGATCATACGCAGCCATACCTCCAAGGACTTTCTCAGTGAAATCGATGGCGGAATTGCGGGAGGTGAGGGAAAAAGTGTGTGAATGTACGATTTGGTTACTTTGAGGGTCTTGGTTTCCAGGAACAGCTGGGCCGTCGTATTTGCGCAAAGCGCGTAAGAATACCCAACCATGAGACGAGCGGGGTAAGTCGTCCGAGTTGGTGAGCAGTTGTACTAGGTGGTTAATTTTAGTGACGAGGTTATCGATCCAAGACGGGAGAGTAGGGTAGCTGGTGCGAGGTAGGACCGTGACGAGGTCATCCTCAGGCGGCTCTGAGGGGTGGGCGGTATACCGTGTCTTGGCATTACGATGGTCCAGTTGATTGTGAGCTGCTGGGCAGAGAGGACGTTGTGAAAGAACTGAAAGACGGCTTCTGTGCCAATGTGAAAAATTCCGTGTCGCCAAGCGCATTGAGTGAGGATGGAGTGTAGGGAGCAGTCAAGGAATTTTTGAGTGGTAGGCAGCAGAAGGACGGACAATCCTTTACTGCGAGTAAGCGCTACAAGGTTTCTGGCATCTGCGGCAGGGGAAGCAGCTAAAAAGCTAGACATTTTGGCCGAGAGAAATAGTGATGCAGTGCCTCCAATGCCTATGGCGCGTACTGTGTTGGACACTGTGCAGTAGGTGGGGAAGCCGCGGGGATAGCTGGTGGCAAGGTCCACAATAAGAGAGATAGAAGCCCGAGATTGGAGGTCTGCCTTAAGATCTGCATTGTTTGTGATGTACCGATGGATATCGGCGGTGGAGACTCCCTGTGGCACTGGGGTAACGATGTTCCCTTGTGAGTTGGTGTACTGGAACTTTGTCACAATTGGTAGGAAGGAAATAACGGCGGTAGATGCACACGAGATAGAAATCAAAGAGAGTGGGCGGGTAATTTGGGGCAGGTGCGCCCAGTTTACCTTCGAGGTCATCAATGGTATCATTGTGAGGGGTGAGGATGAGAAGTTTGGAACTTTCTTCGTCGAGACGGACGGCGCGTGCGGTAAAGTAAGAGATGACAGCCAAAATACGGATGATAGTGTTAATGGACGAGGGCTGGAGGTGGATGGAGTTCTGTGCCATGTTCGGATTCCAATGGAGAACGCGGTAGCCAGAGCAGTGATGCGGGTGGTTGCGCATGTCATGGTAAAGTCGGGACTCTTGGACTTCTGCGGGTTGATCCTCATAGTGTCCGTATTCAACGTTGTTGTCTTCGAGGCGATGGAGATGTGGGTAATGGGTTGCCACCTGGGTGAAGTAGGGATCGGCGGGGCACCGGAGAGACTGTGGGAGAATGAGGCTGAGCGTAACGCCGCGAGTGGGGGTCTCGCCTTCGGCCTGGTGCACGGTGGATGGAGAAAGGGGGGGTGGGAGAGCGGTAGAGGAGAGGGATGCCAAAAGGCTATGGACGTCTGGGACGGTGGGAAGAGAGGTGGCGAAAGGTTGGAATTGTCGAAGGGCCCGGCCAACGTCTTTGGCGAATTCCCAGGGAAAGAGAGCGGCGGTATTGTCCGACGGATTTGAGGGCCAGCCGCTCCAAGAGGGCTTCCTTGGTGGGTTCCCCTCCGGTGCCGGATCGATTCTGTTCCTTGTCGCCTGTCAAGATTTGTAAACAATGGATGGATAAAAACCCGGCAAGGACCGTGAAGCCCGCTTGGCCACCTTGTTGGGCCTCATCGTTGATAGCTACGCGGCAAGATTGGATGAAAGATTGTAATTGAGGATGGTCTCTGCAGAGGTCACGTAATAAAGAGCCCTGGGTGACTAAAATGCATCGTTTGGGAGAGTCCGCTTTGAAGGAGGCCTGGCGATCGAGTGGGGTCATGTCGAGTTTGGAGCTTACCTTGACGTGGTTGGCAAGGATACGGCCGTATTGGGCCCGGACATCGTCAGAGGCATCTTGGAGGAGGAGGTCGATGTTTTCAATTGCTGTGGCCAGCGGCAAGTTGGGTTCAGCGGAGAGAAGAGTGTTAACGTCGAGGATGGTGGAAAGGACGATTAGCAAGAGGGAGGCGCTGAAGGTTTTCCCAGCGCCGAAGATTCCTTGGACGCAGAGGGTTGTGTGCCCGGAGCGTAGGCCGTAGAGGGTGGCGAGCAGCCGTGAGGGGAAGTGTTGGTTGGACGCCAAAAGCGCAGAGGTGAAGGATCGGAGGAAGTGTGGGCCGAGCGACCTAACTAATGGAAGGAGGTTGGGATGGGTGGAGTGCAATGAGTTCATGAAGTAGAGAGGTTCGAGAATTGATGTGAAGTCGGGAATATCCCAGTTGGCGGGCCACGTGTATTCCATATCCATAGATGAGGATGAAGTGCCGGGGCGGATGTTGAGTTGTTGCAGATGTGCATAAGCTTCCGAGGTGTAGAAATGGGAAGGGCCGTGTGTATCATCGGTTTTGAAAGAAGAGAGAAGTGCCCGCACGGATGGGGGAAAGAAATTGGGAAGGATGGCAAGAAACGAGTGGAGGTTCGAAAACGATGGGGACGCCGGGGTAGTTGTTGGCTCTAAAGTCACGTCCATGGTGGGCCAGCCGAGTGTTTTAGGGAAACGGTAGAAAGGAACACGAGTAACGGTTTGGAAGAAAGAGCGAATGGCCGATACCGGCATAAAGAAAGATTGGTCCAACATCAATGGCGGCAGCTCAGGTATGTCCACAAGGGTGGGATCATCGGTATCCAGCATGTGATGGAGTTTGAGATGTCCAACTGGAAGTCCCTGGGTGTCCGGTTTGGATAGCGCAAGAGAATGGGAAGCAAGATACCGGATAACTGTGTGACGTGGGCGGCGCTTCGGTCGGAGAAGGCCGAGTTGGGTTCCTCAGTTGTGCGTCCTGGATGGGTAACAGAGGTAAGGTATACGGCAAATGCAAAAGCGCTGTGGTCCTGGAGGGTGTAAGGTTTTTGGGTAGGGAAGGTAAGTTAAAGGAGGTTCCCGGTTTGAAAACCTGCGTGGACCGGTCCTTTTTGTCCCTGCGTGAAGTAGTTGGCCCAGGGTACCGAGTCACATTTGAGATTGACAAGGGTCATGGAAGGGGATATGCGTTTACCGAGCCAACACCTAAATGTGGCAGAGGGCACTTGTTGTAAGGCTTCGCGAGGGCGAGTCAGTCGGCAGGCGACGGGGTGGGGCTGGCGACGCATTGGGTCGAGCATTTTATCACGAGAGATGAGGCCGTGAGGGGGAGCCGCGACGCAAAGGCCGGACAGGAGTTGGGTATGAATGTAGTCAAGGGCTTGTAATAATGGCATCGCCAGAAGAGCGCTGCGCGTGGCCTGTTCAATTGCATTGACATCGGGGTCTGGAAGTCCTAATGCGCGCAATGCAGGGAAACGGAGAGGGTGGAGGAACACGCGGGTGTAAAAGGTTGTGGGGGTGTCATGGGGGGCGGGTTCGATATGGATGAAACGTGCGAGATCCTCTGGCCAGCGGTGAATGCCATGTACGAGAAGGTATCCGAGCCCTTCAGGGGAGGAGACCCCCATAGAGAGAGCAGGGCTGAAAGGATGTCCTCAAAAAAAAAGTGTTGAGTATTGGGAGGAGACAGCTGCCACAGGACAACACCGGCGCCGCCCACTTGTAAGGTGCGAAAAGCGCCTCCATCAAATTGCAAAATGAAATCCGACTCGTGATAGGGAGGATCTCCAACGTGGAGAGTAGAATTAGAGGGGATGGGAGCTAAGGCCGAAAGGTAGGCATGAATGGTACCGCAAGAGCATAATCGATAGGTTATGGAGCAGTTAGGGATGTCGGGGGATACTTTTTGGGGGGCAAACAATTTTCGTATAGTGGGTGAGTGCAAGGGATAGGTGCCAATACGGGCCCCTTCAGGGTAAGAGGTATGCAAAATAGGGGCGTGACCGTAAAAGGTGGGGGAGCCTTCTCTTTCAGCTGTGCGGAGGGAGAAGGTAATGGGGTCATGATAACAAGAGGCGGCGAGAGAAGGGGGTGGAGAGAAGTGGAGATGGGTGGGGCGAAAAGCTGATGGAATAAAAGAGATGGCACGCTGTGATAGTTGTGTTGCCATTTGGAAAATAGAGTCGGAGTGAGAGGGCGGGGGATGTAGTGAGGGAGGGGGTAGGCCAGAATGTTCATGGACGAATTGTCGTGTGGAAACCCATAAAGCACTTCTTTGGGCTAATTGGGTATAAGAAAGAGAATGGTGCAGGAACCAAAATGAAGTTTTCCAAGAAAGACGTAGAAGTAATGTGCCAGCGAGAGCTGGTACGGGGCAAAAGTATAGCCAATGTTGAACCGAGTTATCACCGTGGCCACAAAGTGCGCAGGGGTTGGTTACCCAGGTAGCTAGAGCTGCTGGAAGACTCTCGAGAAAGGTAAGCTCAGCACCGGAGCGAGCGCGCCATGCTAAGGATACAGCGGGCGGGAGGGCTGGAGGATCCGGCCGGTGGGAGATATGTGCGAAAGGAGGTGGTAAGCTGGGAGGGAGAAAAGTACGCCAAGTGTAGCTCCTCATCAGCGGGAAAATCCATTAATGGTTCATCTTCAAGCTGTAAAAGGTTAGAAGATTGCTCAGGGGGTGTTTGGGTGTCCATTGGGGGATTATCAAGTATAATGATATAAGAATTATTTGCGGTGGGAAGTTCAAGAGAAGTAAGGAATTTGAAAATACATTTACTATGAATGGGGGAAGTAACTTCAAGAATAATCTTAATGTTAGAAAACGATTTAACAGCTATCCATCCACATTTTGAAAATTCAGTTGATGATGGTAAGAAGAGAGGGATAGTAAATTCCGTTCTTGGAGGCAAGTCTAGAATAATAAAATCAGGAGAGTGCAGGGATAAATTATGAAGTGGGCACGCAATGATTTGAGGGTTTTTGGTGAAAAGTTGTGTGATGGTTACTTGCCAGTCAGAAGGAAAAGGAGAGACGAGTATATGAAAGGAGGGGGAGCCAGAGTACATAAGATAGCTAAGAGGGATTATTTCGGAAGTTAAGACGCCAGAGATAATGGAAGAAATTATA